>JAQGAE010002281.1:0-18510 GCA_034696685.1 Julus scandinavius | reverse complement strand
TTTAAGTTATTAATAAGAAAAAAGTTACCTTATCAGGAAGTACTCTATACACTTGCAAATATGTGTTGTAAAAATAATATAACAATGAGCCAAATCTGTTTCAAAACGAAAAATTCAAAACTCCTTTGTCTCTCTAATGGCAGCTGCATGGCCTAGTAAATATACAAGTATGGGCTACTTTGAGGCTAGTTTTAACAAGTGGCAGCACCTCCTAAACAGCTATTTTGGGCCTACCCCATTTGACCCCAGTACCCTATTATGCCCCACTCTCCTTTACTCCCTCTAAACTAATACCAATCACCCGGTCCCAACGACATTAGTTAAGATTGGCTTTACTGTATATGGGGCATATACATACAGGGTGAGGCAGAATGACCTCTATGATTTGGCGAGTGAATTGTGAAAAAACGGTAAAAGATAAAAAAGGTTTTTTATATTCTAAAAGTACATACTGCGCCATTTTTCCGTTATGTTTTAAAAATTATGTCGTATAGGACACAGAGCACCAAACTGCCCCTTTAGGGCTGTGAAGTGGCCTTTGGTAAAGTTCCCGAGGGTTTTTAGTTGCCCAGTAACGAAAATTTTGTTTGTTGACTGTGCCAGAAAGGTGAACTCTGTCGTGACTAGCTAAACCGAACTGCCTGCAAAAGGCCCTCTGTGTCGCTACCACACTTTCTCCGTTTTTAAAAAAATGTCTCAACAACAAAGCCTCGAACGTCATTTTGAAAGAGAAATACAATATTTGTACAAATTTTCATTAAATTCAATTAACAAATAACCTTTCCATAATTTTTATAAAGTTGGCTTACTTTTTATTGGCCCACCCTGTATATATATATATTTTAAGTGAATGTCTGTACCGGACAGATTGCCAGACAGTTAAGTGTTCGTGTATTAATACTTTTAAAGTATTGCAAAAATGTTTAAGTGTAAAGGATGAATATATCTATATGAAAACCACAAATATATTACGTTTAAAATAAATTAAGTTAATGCATTTCACTGAAATCCTTTTACGTGATCACCCCTTCTTATTTTTTTACACCAACTCCATTAAATAAATGCTCAAAGCAAACATTTGAAATTTTAAAAGCTTGATATGTCAGAAAAAGCGAATAAAGTGGATCATCTAGACAATTTTCTATTGCGTGAGCAATTCATACCATTTTAGGCACATTAAATACCACATTTACGATATAAACATTTTTTATCCTATTTTTTCTGTACTCCCTGTTGTTTTTTAACCCGTTTTTAAAAGCTATATATGGCCATGTGTGAGCCCTATTTGATGATCATAGTGATTCAATGAGTACTCGTATATGGTCATGTGTGTTCCTTATTTGGCCCTTGGTGGGGTATTTGTTGATGATGGACCTTACATAACCATCGATTAGCCATATTAGAAATACAGTACATTGGCCACGTACTTGTGAAACTGCCGTGGTCTACATATAGGTAGTATAGTGTGCACCATATATGGCATGCATTAGCCATTTACGTAACAACATGTGTACAGTAAACCTCCAATTATCCACGCTCCAGTTATCCACGACCTCCAATTATCCGCGACCAGTGGCGTAGCATGAGATTTCATTCGCGTTCAGGAAAACTAGGTGCGCCAGGGGCTGACCGGAAATTCGTGCTCCCCCTCCTTCCTATTTTAAGAGAGCATACAAAAGGGGGCACTGCAATTATCCGCACGAGATTTTCCCCCAACATTATCCAAAATGGCTCCCAAACTAGGAAAACGCAAACGTGTAGTGCTATGTGTAGAAACGAAGTTGGCTATCGTTAATCGACTGCATTGGTATGAAAAGCAGTCTGATGCTAACTCTACGGACGTGATGATTTTAAAACGAATTCGCGATTCAGCGGCCTTGAAAAGGAGGTCGAACCTCAAACAAAAAAAGATTGTTGATTTTTTGCATTAACTCCAGTTATCTGCGAATTTTCGTTATCCGTGCCCGTCGGTCCCAATTAGCGCGGATAATTGAAGGTTTACTGTATATACAAAATAAAATTTACTCCTTCCGCTAAATTTTCGACAAATTCAATCATTCACAAGTATTGATACCGAAAGTATTTTTCACGGGCAGTATCCTGATCTTCTGCAGCTGATATCTTTAAAATATTGTTTGCGAGAACATCCCTCACAAACTGGGCAAATATTCGTTTTGAACTTCACGTAAAATCCACGTAAAATAGAGTAAAAATCCACGCGAACAAAGATGTGAAAAGTTAATAAACTTGAATCAAAAATTCAAAATTCTCGAAATTTAAACAAAGAACATGCATTCCTACTGCATTTCGAACAACTTTAAGAATAGTGGAACAAAGGCTCGTGCACAAGTTCGAGCACGCGCGCAAGAAAAAAAAAACTGCACGTGCCGATGTTCCAACAATCGAATTTAAAATTTAAAATATACAAATACGAAGCTCAGGATCCTCGGGAACATGAAATATCGGAACATCTGGTTACCTTAGGCCAGTTTTTCTTGTTTTTTTGGGGGGAATACTGAAAAAGTGTTCAATAATTACGACCCTAAACTAATTAAGTCAATTGGTATGAGTCCTCCTCTTCCAGAATGGGACATGGTGCAGGGATTTTCCAATCCATATCTGGCCCAAAGTTTCTCCATTGGGGGAGGAGGAGGTAACTTTAAATTGGGGCGTTTTTAAAGGTCTATTTCTTGTAAAAAAAAGTTATATAGGGACAAACATGATTTTTTATGTATGTCTCATATATCTCCATGGTTTTCTGTTTATTGTAAAATATTTCGACAGAATAATGATAAATGCAAAACCCTGTACAACCACAGCACGTGAGCTCGTGCGGTGTTTTTTGGCACGTGCAGTTTTTTTGTCACGTGCTCTTAAGTTTGGGCACGTGCCCTTTGTTCCGCTTTAAAGCTGTTCCATTGTGTGGAACGCGTGTTCTTCATTCAGTTTTTGTGAATTTTGTTTTAATTTTGATAACTTCTCAGCTTCGTTCGCGATGACTTTTAACAATTTTCCGTGGATTTTATGCGGAAAGTGAAAAATTACGGATTAAGTGCGTGTCGCTATATTTTGAAGATATTTTCCAGAAGGTTAGCAAGTTCTGCTTGAGAATGATTATACGGTAACAATACTATTCTCAACAATTCTATAAATTATTTAATAATAGTAAATGTTGTTATTTCGGGGGTCGACCAGGGGCCAAATTTTGTTAGTTTGTGCGCCCGTGCTTTATGGTTTGCCCAGGGTCAGTTAACTTACCTCCCCCTCCTTAAAATTGCGTTTTCCCGGGTCAACTCACCCGGGCCTGGTCCGCCATCTTGTTTTTCCTTTGTTCTCACTTCGAATTTGGATTTTTGCATGATCACCAGAAAAAAATGTGAGTCTAACACCATGTTCGTTTTTTGGCGTCTTTTTGGGTCCTGGGCCCTAACCCGGACCACCACCCCTGCTACCCCCAACAGTAAATTCTAGTCCCGGATGAGCATTTTTGATGTTCTTTATTCCCAATTATTGTATAAAGATTGTAATTCTTTAGCCCTCTCACAAACATATGCCGCAGACTTTTATAGACCCTAGCACCCTACACGGCACACTGGCTGATAAACACTGATACAGTAGAACCTGTCTAAATTCGTATGCTTGAGACCGGTGAAAAATGTGCATTTAGATAGGTTAAGCGTTTAGACAGGTTCTGCTTTATAGATAAAGTTACACGTATAAAGCTACAGATTTCCCAGTTTCCGATTTTGGCAACAATAAGTGTACGATTTCTGCGTAATCATTGTTTTAACATTTCACGAGTGTCTGTGGGGAATAAATAAAAGCCAATAAAAAGACTGATTTGTTAAGTCCATAAGACAGCTAACACGACAGCTTCGTTTGTTATACTTCCACGAATTTCTGCAGCCTCGTCAATTTCAAACTTCAAATTGCTTTTTATAAGGAAATTACTGTTTTTAATAAAAATCTAAATGTGGGTTATCTACTCGTACAATCACATTTGATTACAGTTTAAATTGCATTTGGGTTTGACATATCTTTTAATTTCATAAAATGTTCATCCGCAGCATATAAATAGGACAACTATTGAATGCACTAAAAATGTTTTTTAATAAAAATGACTCAATGCTCCCCAGTCTCTCCTATAGCTTTTTCCAAAAACAGGGCTTTTATTATTTGTGATTATGATAATAAGAGCAATTTTCTTGAAATTATCACCTGAACTTAACCCTAGCCAGTGCACATAAATATGTAGTATAGAAGTTGATGACGTAAATCATAAACTGGCTGTGAATTATTTGAGAGGCTGCTATTTTTATGTCGTAAATTTAATGTAAACGCGAACGCTTTTAATCTTAGTTTTAGATAAACGACTTTGTTCATAAATTAAACATTTTGCAGATAAAAATTGCACACAAATCTAACCGAATTTCAGACACTCGGTGGACAAACTTATTATGGGCAATGTTGCATGCCCATATATGGTTAAACCAGAAATTTTACATCTCACCAAGAGCCAAATATGGCCCACACTGTAAGAAATATTGGTTTTACGAAGAACTGATAAAAGTGTTATAATTTGTCGCAAATATAAAACCTGTTTTGGTGTTATGGAAGATCATGAATTAAAGGTGTTTCAGAGTATCTTTCATCTGGCACAGGAAAAAGGAGCTTGCAAGCACCTTTTTTAATAAAGGTGTTATATTATCATGTTCTGTCCAATATCTTTTAAAATAAACAGTAAATCATAAAAGTTATCAGAATACACGATTAATATTACCAACTTGCATTTCAAATCATGCAAGAATTAAGGTGCTTACTGGCCCCCTTCTTGCATAATTTAAAGATAAGATCATAATATTAATCTTGTATTTTGATAACTTATACGTACGGTTTCCTGTTTATATTAAAAAACTTTGGACTGATCATGATAAAATATACACATTTACTGTTATATTATTACTATACCTATGATATATTCATGCCAAGTCAGTTAATTGAGACAACTTTATTCAACTGAGACTTTATTAACGAATTGAAATACTAATTACATAAAAACAAGACATCTGAAACTGAAAAACTGAAAAATCAGCATCATAGTGTTGCATCATTTCTGAAAATCATTAAAAAAAAGGAATCTGAGACATTAAAAAGGGTGTTAAAACGGATACTTCATAATATTTAAAAAAATAACTAAGAGAATTCGACTTACCTTTAACAATCGGCTAAATAATGGATGATAGCTTCAGTCAAAACCGGTTTTAGAATTAGCAATAAACGAAATTCTGAATGGAATGTGTTGCCATTGTTTAAACTCCTTTAAAGGTGCACTATACCTCACTATACGGCCTTTTGCTATAACGGCCTTTTTTTAATTATGGCGCTTTTTCGATTTACTGCCGACAATGTTTCGTTGTACGGCCAAAAAATTTTTTTGTAATTAAAGAAAGTGGCCAAAAAATGTGATAAGTAACCCCAATTTGCGCAAACAAGTCGGATTTGGCTAATAATAATAAAAATTTATCGGATTCACTTCGTTTAAGAAGGAAAAAAGTGAAAATCACAATGCTGAAATAATTGATTCGTTATACGGCTTTTCGCTTTACGGCCAGCTTTTCCGCAAGGTATCAAGGCCGTAAATATTTGGGTTTTATAAAAACCATTTCATACTTTGAAACACGTTTCAAAATGTAAACACTAATAACTGGGCTTCCAAAAACCCTAGGGTGTTTCAAAACACCTTTTTTTCACAATATTTCTTAGTTACACTTGGCTCATCAAGAGCCTATCTATGTTTAAATTCCATGTCAGTTTGATACTTTTTGCATTATTTGCAAATTACATTGTCTCTAGTTTGTTTTTTTCTTTTTCGGTTATTTGAGATTTAATTCAGGTTTCAAATTTCCAATTAAAGATTTTTTTAAACTAAGTTTTCGACATATCCTCGAGCTTAAAAGGAAATTGGCAATGAAGAAAACAGATTAAATCGAGCCTCACATAATAGCCCCATAATTACTTTTTCTATAATTACACATGGCTTTATTGAGTGTTTTTATACCACTGTTTGCCACAGCTTTTAATGGATGTTACACAGACAGTGAAAAAATTACAAAATATCCGAGCTTTTAAATTGAAAATAATTGCTCCCACTTGCATTCAATTTCCCCCGGAATAACGTCAGCTACTTATATAATGTTACTTAAGATTTTTTTAAAAAATTCTTCCATTAACATTTACATGTAAACTGCTGCTAAAATGTTCGTGTTCATGAATAAGGGTGAATATTTTGTGAGTGGCATGATTATAATTGCTCGTTAAGCGCAAGAAAGTTTCGCAAAGAATAACAATTGTAAGCGTAGAAAAATATTTTAGCCTTCGTACCGAAAAAAACCTGGCGTTAATTCGCTAAAGTAATCTTATGAAGCATTAATGAGAAAATAATGGCATTATTATGCTATTATTCAAAAACTGTTGAAGATTGCATTATATATATATACACAATGCTTTGGGTCCTGTTGCCCTTCTTCAGATGCATTTGCTAGAAAAAAAGTTTACGAAACACGCGCGACCAACTTGTGGTTGAGATGGTTTCATGCTCGAATCTTGATTCTATGATGCGGGGTCTATGGAGCCCACAATCTCCAGATCTCGTCCTATTTTTGTTTCTTGGTGAGAGGATCTCTGTTGGGTCAAGAAGTAGCGATACGCGAGATTTCTCAACTTCCCAATCAGCCAATGTACCAACGATATATTTACTATCCTGTAGTTTTTTACGGTTGTGGCCATTTGTAGCGGTCAATGCAGGTTAGCAAATACACATAAATGCTGCTAGATGGGAGTGGTTCCACAAGGTCAATATGTACATGATCTAACCGAGCATTGGGCAGAAAAATGTTGACGACTTGGTGTGGGGATGCTGTCTGACTTTCGAGAGCTGGCAGTGGAGGTGAGAACTAGATTTTAAGGACCTCTTCTTAGTCCTGCAACATACCGAGAAGACAAACTGGCCAGTAATTATTTAAGCTAGGAGCCGTGTTTGACATTTCTTTTGAAATAGTGGGCTTCGGGCTAGCGTGTGGGTGGTCTCACAAGGTCAATATGTACATGATCTAACCGAGCATTGGGCAGGAAGATGTTGACGACATGGTGTTGGGATGCTGTCTGACTTTCGAGAGAAGACGAGGACCTCTTCTCGGTCAATTGCATGGATAAGAAATGCATAAATGATGAAGAACTATGGAGATATTTTAATTTCCACGGTGCTCACGAGCGGCATCAATCGATTTAAACAATGAAATGGTTTTGCATTCTCTTCACATTTGCTGAAGTGTGCCATCTTCCTTGCAAAAAGTCCAATAAAAATCCATCCTTCGCATCTCAAATAATGATCTTGTAGAAGTTTATATATTAAATTTATACGCGAGAATCCACGATGCGATTGCGATACGTGCATCGTTGAGCGGAAACAGTCTTCGTCAATATCTAATAGAAACAGAACTACGTGTAAGAAATCCTATCATAATTAAATTTTCTGATTAATTAAACTTATTCTTGGATTCTTCATAAGTATATTAGTCATTAATAACGTAGAATCGGAACTTCATGGAACACAAATCTAAGGCATCATCCCTAGTTTTTTTAATAATTACTTTTATTGCATTTTGAGTTGAATTTAACCGAGTTCTCGCTTGTAAAAACTTTATCGATAATTTAAGTTTTCATCGACTTGATATTTTTTTGTTACTTTTAACATTACCACGTACGTGTAAAACTTGTCGATAAACTCATTCTGGCAGAAAGTTATTTAAATTCGATTTTACTTCATGATTTTGTAATCGGTTGCTGATGCATGCACGTAAGACCAACCGTAGATCGGTCTCGTTTCATCTTATATGTTGGGTCTCAAATGCCATGGGTCTACTTTACGTTATTAAAAATCGATACTCTTCGTTAATAGCAAAGCCAATAATGTACCATTTGGGGATGATGCACAAGAACTAAGAAGTGACTTGATTTGTACTTACGCAATCATTAAGCTTGTTATCTGTGCTGTAGATTCGTGATTTTCTGCATTTTAAATTTCGTTTCTGAATTTAGTTCGCGTTCCCACATAAATTGCGTTTTCTTAATTTTTTTGTTGAAATTTATTTACTAGTACGATGAAGCTGAAAAAGTCAGGTTTCTCAATTAAATTGCAGAAATATCTAGTTGTTATGGCTTCCTGGTGCGATGAATGGCAATTGAGTTTAAATAAGGTGAAATGTTCGGCAATGCGCGTTTCTTCCGACAGAGAAAAACTTTTCCTCATACATATTTTCTTGGTGGTTTGGAGAATGTTTGGACTGCCAACAATTCTAGAATAAACTTGCGTATTAACTCGGTTAATTAATTAAATGCTGCTTACAAAGTACTTTAATAAAGAATAATTTTAGATATTGAGATCTGCAAAGATTACACTAATTGATGAGAGGTGCTTGTATAGGCCACCACGTAGTAGGGCCTAGTGCGCACAGGGAGACATCTTGCCTGGCTGCAGGTCCTTAGAAGAAAGAATAGACAACCTTTGGTTCTGTTCACTTGTCTGGGATCCCAGCCAATGAGGGCAGACCTCGCGTCATTGTTTGCATGGACTATTCAGTATGACCACATGGTGGTGAGGCGTATCAAGGCCACAGGAAGCGAGGGTCGATCGCCACAGTGGTATAGAACTTAAGGCACATTAACGACATTTTAAATGTCTTTAATAGCTTTACAATTTTGATATTTACAAAATGGCGGCTGAAACAAACCAGGAGGGCAAACTTTTTTGCATATAATAGTAAAAACGTTAATGTACGTCTTGGTGGAGATGTACCTTTAGTCACCAGGCTGGTTGGTTTAGCGGCATACAATCAGGAGATCTGGGTTCGATTTATTCTTGGGTCCACTATCTTGAGTGTCTTTTTGTGGTTTTCCACAGTTGTTTCCAGGAAAATGTCAAAATACTTCCTTTAAAAATTGTATGCTCGATTTAACAATGATATCTAACTTAAGATTGTAAGGTGTGGAGTTGAATTTAATTTAAAAATGTCAGTACGCGCATCATTCGATACGAGAAAAAATGGCAGAATTTGGACAAATCCTATATTTTACATTTATGTGTATGGGTTAATAACTCAGCAGCAGCTTGGTATTGAAAAGTAGAGTAAACTTACAATTCCCTCGTTTTACGATCCTTCGATTGAAAAAAACCCTGCTTTCCAACGAAAGATGCTTGAGTTTAATGAAATATCGATTTTTTTTATCTTCTTTTCAAAATTTTGAAGCACTCGAAGTGTAAAAAGTGGGTTTTTGGACGTTTGATTTCCAATTCACTCAAAAAGCCTTCTTTGAAATGTACATTTTCCTTGTAACCCTGACGATTCAAATGAAAATGAACTAGCATGACAATTTATGAGAATATTACATTTATATCAAACGTAGTCACCACCAGCATTATAACATTTGTAATGCTTACTTCAAGGCACAATTTTTCTGTAATCAAATCGTGCATTTCTACAGTTCAAGTGTAGCTTCTAACTGAACTAGTCGGTAACCCGTAAAAATTGCGGGAACTAACAATACATCGATTGTACATGCATGGAAAAATATTGTAAAATATGAACATGTTAAAAGTAGTAAATGTTAATAAGAAAATGCGTGAATTAAACGAAAAGAGTAAAGGCTGTTCCATTAGCACAACAGCAAGTTGTTGGATTAAAACACAATAGAATTTGTTGAATTATTGCGTCATCAACACAACCGCATGCGCATTTTCTCTTCGCACAAAAGCAGTCTCTGCACAGTTACGACTACGCACACGCAGTAGATTTTTTGACTATCGTGAAATTCCTATGTGAATTTTAAATTTTTCATTTCACTCGCCGGAATGCGATGCTAAACTGAGCAGTTTGGTGTATCGTTTGTCTGCGTGCGACTTCCAGTTTGTCCAAAATAGGGAGATCTACTACCCCGTACAAAAGTAATGTGCAAAAAATGACCAGAAAAATATCCCAGTGCATTTCCTGCAGAAACTATTATGCAAAAATTTGATACAATTCTGGCAATTTGTGTTCCCAGAAAATAGTCTGCACAGCTTTCAACCAAATTTCTGCAGAATTTAAACTTGCAGAAATACTCTACACTAAAAAAACCCTCTAATCTAATAACCCCTCTAATCTAAAAAACCCTCTAATATAATAAACCCCTTTAATCTAAAAAACCCTCTAATATAATAAACCCCTCTAAACTAATAAACCCCTCTAATCACATTCACATCACATAATATTTAATAAATATGAGCATTTATAACCTTAATGGTAATGAAGTCCCAGCATTAGCTAACCATAACACCCTTTTCTAATGCTTCAATTCCAAGTAGTATGGGTGGCGGAGTGGGTAAAAGCGTTAGGCTGGTATTTGCAAGTTTCCGGGTTTGCTTCCATCTGTGAACGATTTTTTATAAATATATACTCTGCAAAAAGGCAGCATAATAGATTCTGCAGAAATGACTCTTGCCGAATTAGACACCATAATTCTGAAACATACTTTTCTGCAGAGGTTTAGGACGCTGAATTCTGAGAGAGAATGATTTTGGCAATTGGAATGCTTCTCTATATAGTTCAGTTTAATTTTTTAACTTCTTGATGTTTAAAATAAATATTCACATGTAACTTATCGTTGAATTCAGTTTATTTGGAAGTTATTTCAACATCCAAAATTGGTGACCCGGACGTGATAAAGAACTGCATGTGCACGAGATTTAGAACAGTATGTGCACGAGATCAAAACCAGCACGTGCATCTTTATAAAAATGCACGTGCCTGTGACACGTTCTGATCATCGTGTATACCACCCTCCCCGTTTTCATTAAACACTGGGGAAGAGTGGTGTGGCCAAGGCCGTATATATGGGGGGATTTTGGGGATAGATCCCCCCGAAATCCGATAAATTTTACAAATTTTAACCCGAATCCGCCAATTTGTCGCGATTTTTGGACCATATCTCCCCCCCAGACCAGACTCATACGCACGGACGCCATTGCTAGAATGATATAAATACAGTTTCGCTGATGCGAAATTGAAAATAACAGCCGCAATATTGCTACTCTTATTTACATAGAAAACCCATAGGTGCTAATCGGGATTAAGCTATAAGTGGCTTAGTAATATGCCCCTACTCATTATATCGAAATTTCTCATTTCACATACCAGAATGCGGCACCAAACTGAGCAGTTTGGTGTGCGACGTCCAGTTTGTCCAGAAAAGGGAGATCTACTACGCTATTATATATTAGATACCTGCACTAATTTTTCTGATGTTAAATGAAACAAAAAACTGCAGTTTAATGAATAATTGCAATTTCCTTGCTGTAAAACCATGTTTGTAATTTTTTTTCTTGAATATCAATTCCACCTTTAATCAGAGATCACATTGTTGGCCTACTTAGCCGCAGACTTTGTAATCGCCAGGTTCATTAGTAAGCGATACATATACAATGCTGCCGGTGACCATTTTTGTATAAGGACATTACTTTTTTGAAATAATCGGAACGTCTGCCTGTGTACTTCTTGAGTAAGAATTGCAAAACTTTTCCACCTGAATAAAATCACTCGATGGAACTGTAACCGCAACGTTGCGCTGACAGAGCAAATTGTGTATATTTCTAAATCGTGCGGCTTACATGTTAGTGTTCATGAAATTTACATTAAAAGCGTAAAGATAGTTTATAAAAGTTTTCGTTTCAGTTATTATTTTTTTCATTTTTAGGATTTTTTCCACAAAACACGCGTAAAACTTCCGGATCTTCGCTATATACTTGAAAAAAGCTACATTCGCTTAGCGGATTGGTTGCATCGATCGCATATACGGTAAGAAAGCAGTTTTGTTTCCTATTGCTTTTACGTAGTTCTCGTTAGATTGCTTTACCACGATCCATCATCTTATTTTCTAACGCTACTCTGCGAAACACGGTGATTTAGCATAAATCATATGTTAAGAAGCGAGGATGAAGATACCTTGTAGGCTCTTTAGCTTCTCAAATTAAAAGTGTTTACATGACATCGAGGCAAAATGAGAATGATCACCTAAATAAGCCAGTAATCCGGTTCTCCCGTTGCTTCGGCCATAGGATACTTTACGCGAAAGTAAGCTCATCTAATTACAACTAGCTCAATCTGTACAATTTCATCTCCCGGCTGAATTAATAAGAACTAAATTGAGACTGGAATGAAGCGAAGTCAGCCGCCCGTACACTGTTAAATTAAAATTAATACCCGGCACGGATTAGTGATTTCTAGGGTCTTCTTCGCTCGTTGCTGGCATCAACCTTGCCATTTTTCAATCCATCTTATATCACAGCCAGTTTGCACAAGAGACCATTCGTATGCATCCGATAATGAGCAGGATAGCTGGTTTGTAGATATCGGATATTATCGGAGCGGGGCATATTCCAGTTGACCGATGATATTCTAGGTGCCCCACGGTATTCCGGACGTTTTTGAAAATGATGTCAATTTTTTAAAGAAGTGCGCATCAATTATTCCTAGAAAAGTATGCCAATTATTCCTTAAAATGACGTCCGTTTTATTATTAAATTCACACAATAAGTGTGTGTGATTATGACGTCATTTTTTAGTAAATTTTTCATGTTAAAAATAACGTCTTTTGGACCAAAAAAAGGACAACATCTGGAAGTATTTTGTTACCTTGGTAGCTTCTTTGTAGCTGTATACAATTTGGCAATTTACCACCCAGAGACTGGCTAAGAGCTGAACTGGTTTTCTCAGTCAATGTTTACATTCTCTTTAGGCTTCTAATTTTCAACCAACAAAAGGATCTTGTTTCTCAGCTGTAAGTACTGCAGGTGTTTGTCCCCCTTCTGACCTAATTAAGCAAAATAAGAAACCCCCACTTCTGACAAAGCCTTACAATTCCACAATTGACCTCCTGTGACTATAAGCAGGAACTGGCTAAGAGCCAGACTGGTTTTCCCAGTGAATGTTTAACTGCTCTTTGACCTTAGATATCTTTGAGCCTCTAAGCTTCAACCAACTAAAGGATCTTGTTTCTCAGCAGTAAGTAGCAGGTGTTTTTTTTCCCTTTGACCCATTTCAACAAAATAACAAGCCCTCATTTCAAAAAAAGGCCTTTTAATTCCACTTTTGACCTTCTGCGACTATAAGCAGGAACTGGCTAAGAGCCAGACTGGTTTTCCCAGTGAATGTCTTTGACCTAAGATGTCTTTGGGCCTCTAAACTTCTACCAACCAAGTGATCTTGTTGCTCATCCTTAAGTGCTGCGGTTGTTGTGCGAGAAAAGTAATTATGATGTTGCTACGTACGTACTTGTAAGACATGTACATCATCTTGCAGCAGCGATGCGCACGCAAGACCGAAGCCACATCGAGCAGATAATCAACGTTTAATTGCCTCACTGTAATTGTGCTCTACTTGTTAAGCTAAACGGGCCCGTTCACGAAAGATTCCTCAACATTAGCGCTGCCCTCTATAAAGTGATTTGTCGTTCATAGAAACTATTAAACCAATATCCTTAACTAGATCACATTAGTATGCCTCTTCAGACCGTTTATTCTTCCGAGTGCGAAGAAATGACTGAAGTTTTACGAGACTCGGCGAGACTCGGCTATAACGCTATCGCTGTACGGCATCGTTCGCTCGATAGCTTTAGTAGGCTACTTTGGTCATAAAGCTTTATGTTATGTTGCCTCCTCGCATCTTCCAGCTCATGGATAGGGCCTATATATTGCCGCCGACACAAGCTCGCATTACCATAAGTTAATGAATAGCGTCGTCCTGAATATTTATCGAGAGAAGATTCCTCTTGTTCCTTTTTCCACCCTCTCCAGCGCTGATTACACGGTCTCCTGACTTATTTAATGACTTATATTTGAATGAATGATCTAGTTGTGCACCTGCATCTGGGATGTATTTCTCTCGCGATACGATGCCGGCCCGCGCTCGAAACCCGCGTATATATCTTTTATTACCAAAATGTACAAATGAAAGAAGCTTGATTAAGGGTGCTGTGCTTGCGTATAACAAAAATCTAGCCAACTGCTGGCTGCAATTTGGGTTTGAATTTCCAATTTATCTTGCCGTGCCGCGGCAAATAACGAAGTTTTCTCATCAATCAGCGTGCGGTTCTTGCCTTTCCGGGTATGAATATTTTTTTCTTCTCGAAAAAGCTTGTTTTCTTTAAGGCTTTTCTGGCTGAGATCATGTTTAGCATATGCTTATTTCATTTAGCAGATTTTTTTTGGTATGAAAGGCATCGCGCAACTTGTCTAGATTCGGCAAACTTTTGAGAGATTTTCCTGCGATGCAATTGCAAATGCGGAAGCTTTCATTTCGTTCCACAATGATAAGCCTTGGGACGTATGCGCTGTTAAAAAATCTGTAAATTTTACAGGAACAGTTGAGTAAAATTGAAGGAAATATCCTGTAAAAATATTAGCATAATGCATTGAGAAGTTTCTAGATGTTTTCAATGAGTTGGGATTTTTGCGGCTCGGTGTCGTGTGGTTTTACTCGAAATGTAGCGGCTTGCTAACATCGTTTCTAGGATGTATAAATTGTTGCGGTTTTATTATAGGAAACTACTTGGACCTTCGCTAATGAAAACCACAAGTTAATAATGAAATCGTAGGCATCTATGGCAATCTCTTAGAAGTAATTACTGCGAAGTGGTAACATGGCTGATAATTATTCCGCTGAAAGAAGCGCAACGATGCAAAGCGAAACGTCCACCGAATTAGCTTTGAGGTTCGAAGTCATTGAGATTAGTACGCTTTAGAACGCAATTATTAATTTTATCCAGACCGAAAACATATCTGATGTCGATCAGCGTTAACTTTGAAATACACTTCATTCAATGCAGTCTGATTCAATGAAGATTAATACTCTTCGATCGATAAGGGGAAAATATTACAGTTAATGTACAATAATTAAAATGTTTCGAATTTTTAAATAATCCATGTACTGGGTTGTCCAGAAATAATGTATATATTAAAATATTGTTTGTCGCAGCGAAACATATACGCTATTTGGGTGTTTTACGTCCGGTTTGCTGCCGCGGATTTGCAACTGTGTTTAGGAAACAATGTTATACGAGCTTAAAATCATGTATGGAGTGTCTCACTTTACTACACAAGTGGGATGAAATGAAACATTCAACAAAATTTTTTCAAGCAATACAATTTTGTAGTGGATCTGAAAGAAATCAATTGGTAATTTATTCTTGCATGCAATTTTGCAATTTTTAATTAATAGGATAATTGATAACTGGTTTTAGTAAAATATGCCTCGATGAGCTCTAGTCTACCCTGCACATGAGCTTCACTGCAAAAAGGTGAGCTTTACTGCAATATACTTAAGCTTCACTGCAACTCATTTGAGCTTCACTGTAACTCACTTGAGCTTCACTGCAACTCACTTGAGCTTCACTGCAACTCACTTGAGCTTCACTGCAACTCATTTGAGCTTCACTGCAACTTACTTGAGCTTCACTGCAACTGACTTGAGCTTCACTGCAACGCACATGAGCTTCACTGTAACTCACTTGAGCTTCACTGCAACTCACTTGAGCTTCACTGCAACTCACTTGAGCTTCACCGTAACTCACTTGAGCTTCACTGCAACTCACTTGAGCTTCACTGTAACTCACTTGAGCTTCACTGCAACTCACTTGAGCTTCACTGCAACTCACTTGAGCTTCATTGCAACGCAAATGAGCTTCTCTGCAACAGACTTAAGCTTTACTGCAAAACACTACTATTGGGGCACAAACCTATATTTCGGAATCATGAATGGCCTCTTCCAATCAGGATAACATTTCATCTACCGGTTAGTAGGATACGAGTGTACGCGCTTTGGTGTAAATGAAGATGCATAGAAAGATGTGACAAAAGGCAGTGAGAAATTTAGCAGTAATTGTTACAGATTGAGTCGACTGGTTGGAGCGCATTGATTTCCTCAAAGGCCAGATGTCCAATTACTGCCCATCAAATGTCATCAATTTAAAGGTGCCACATATAGTGTATATTGACCGCTTTCAAAAGATGGTTGGTGGTTTTTTCCGCTATAAAATAATGAGACCATGTGCTCCGGCTTACGCAGCTTAAGTATAAAGCGTGGAAGCTGTTTCATTTAATTCTGTCACATTTTCTGCCAGTGCTCATATTTTTTTCTTGCTCTGACAACAAATTACTGAAGCCAAAATGGCAATTGCAGCTTTCAGTCTCGATGAAAATTGTAACAGCCTGTATGATGCATTTGGAAACTATTGTCCATTAAAGATGATAGCTTTGAAGGTCGCCTCGTAAAATTACAGCGCAAAACAAACCATCTGCAGGCTAGGCTAGGTGCGCACTTTGCGATTTTTTTCACTTTCAATCACTCAAAACCTGTTGAGCGTTGCGACAAACTGGTTTTATTGATAAAATCGGCTGAAGAATGGAGCAAGTTTCAATTTTTTATTTGCCAGGATTAAAAGTTGGCAGTGTGCCAGGTTCCATTGAAACCAATGCATTTCAACTTGGTGAGTAAATTGTTGCTTGAATAAAATCGCCAGTGTGCACATAGCCTTAGAGCAGCTAGTGGCGGCTCATAGCTAAAATTAGTGGGGGTGCTGCTCCAGAAAAATTTTAGCGACTCCTTTCAAACGAAGGTCCAGAGTTTGGCCAGCGCACGTTAGTGTGCCACTCTGTAAATCTGCCACAGTGTTGGAGAGACAGCGCTCTTTTCCCCTCGTAGCACTTTTTGGGGGTGCTGCAGTTCTGCAGTGCCTATGGACGAGCCGCCAATGCCTTAGAGATACACGACAACAGCGAAGGAAGTGATCTTTTTAAGGCAAAGGCGGGCGCATTGGAGAACTGAGTTTGAATGAATAAGTTAAGCGGAACAAAAAAGAAAAACATCCACTCTACATGTCTCCAAAAGAAGATCTCGAACATGTGCTGCTGTCGGGAGAGGTGCTGGGACCGATGCTGGATACCTGGTCTGGCATTGACACAAAAGAACTCCTGGGGTTGGAAAAAATGTTTTCCAAAAAAAATATCCCTTATCTTCGGGAGGTGAAATCCAGATTTCTAAACTGGTGGTGGCTGCCACACAATATATGTAGGAAGTATGTGGCACGATAAATACAACCTTTGTAGCACCTAAGCGCATATTGGCTCATTTTTGTAGTCCTAATTTTAGAATGAGTTTACTGTAATCACTTTGTAGTTTTTGTTAATTGAAATATCTGAACTGCGATTTAAAAAATGAAAATGCTCTAGAATAAAAATTTAAAACTCAATCAATTAATCCTGTTTTTTATATTACCATTTCCAGAATTGTTTAAGAAAATTTGCATTATTCAAAAATCTTACGTACTTATCAGCCGTATACGATAGGAAAATTACCCGTAAACCCTGTATCCGTAAAGCTCCGGTGAGCCACTTGTGGTGAAAATCGATGAAATTTAGCACATCAATATCCAGACCGTAATGATAAAGATGAAATATTTTATTTCTATCTTGGATGATGAGATTTCTGAAGTGATGTATTATGTTGCTCGGATGATTAGCTTTATGATGCGCATTATTGAAGCAAAATATTCACTTTACAATGCATTACTCTATTTGCAATTTTTTTGTGGCTATTTGAATCATTCCATAGGCTAAAAAAGTTAGGTCGAATCTTTTACGTCTTATTTTGCCATTAATTTTCATTAGTTAGAACCCGAACGCTTTCCAAGAATCGCAACTTGTGGAGACGCAAGATGCATTAGGACATTAGGACAAATGTGTGCTCTATTTGTCACTTGAACAGCTGGCTACATTGGCTGCCCAGTGTTTTCAAGTTAAAATTGCTTTTGGTGTTAATTGTGAAATTAATTGTTATTTTGGATAAATGACTTCTGCTAGATGGTACTGTTAGCTTCGCGTAATGAGGACCAGACTAATTGATGAAACATTTAGATGATTAACAATCATTTTCATTAGTGATAAAGTGCATTTGGGCTAGGCAATAAATAGTTTTTGACAGTTAACACTAAAACTCACAAATCCAATACCATTTATCTTGCAAGAAAAAACGTCACTGCGCGGCTAGCATCAATTTCAGTGTTAGGTACTTATGCAGTATTCTCACTGTCCTTACTTTTGTGTTTTGATGCCACACGCATGCGCACTGATGATTATGCACAAATGCGCCGCCCTTCTTGCCGTATTTTCACTGTTAACTCAAAATGCCCAGAACTGACAAATTAAGTCACCCTCTCCATTTGAACCATAAGGGCGCATGTGCTTTGCACCAGTATCTCTATGTTAGAATGCGGCTAAAATATACTTTACGTCATTATCGAGATGGCCCGAACGGTTCGACTTTAGGCGCAGAACCTAACCTAACATGCCATAGTTTCTTGTGTGATTAGTGGGCTTTGACATGCCATACTTGGCTTGCCGGTGAATTAACACACAAGAACCCA
>JAQGAE010002280.1:0-18518 GCA_034696685.1 Julus scandinavius | reverse complement strand
ACAATGTACTTCATTTATTTTTCTTGTAAACGACAATTTTCATAGTGTTCACAGACTTTTTTTGCCAACTGTATATGGTGGGGGGAGGAGGTCTTGGGGATAGATCGCTTCCTTCATCCTCTCCATGCACCGAAATCCAAGAAAGTTTACAAATTTCAACCCGAATCCGCAAAATATAAAAGAGGAATTTCACTTCAGCGTTAAAAGTGCGATTTGTGCGAATGGTAAAATGATATTTTTTAAAGCTAAAAATGAGGACCATAGTGGGCCATACCCCCGCCCCCTTCCCCCCAAATGTGATGACATATACGGCCTTGTGTATACATTACTATTCAAAACATTTGAATATTTGTTCTATATATAGTATACTATATGAAGGACAAGTTGGTGAAATTCCTTTCAGGAGGACCATGTATGAATACCTAATGACCATTCCGCCCTTAAGACCAAATGACGTCACCTTTACGACGTAACCCGCGCTTCCGTCATAATAACAATTGTTTGCATTTGTAATAAAATCTTCCTAAAACGAGCATTACCAATAGTATATATAATAGTAATAATAATAACAATAGCTTATATGGGTCTAATTAAAAAGTCGACGTCACTATACGTTGATGGGCGGGCTTAAGACGCGTTTTAATTGAACTTTTTCGAAATGAGGGTCAATTTAACGGAGACTTAACGTCTTTGATCTATTGCTTAATGACCAACAATAACGTCTGCGGCGAGCCTATTATCACGGCGTTATTTCCTCCATAGAGAAAACATTAAGGCACATTTTATTATGCAATTAGTATTTTCCAGGGGGTTATTGCTAGAGTGAGAAATAACTATATTTATAGAGATGGAAACCATAAAGTTATATCCCCGGTAATATTTATTCTAATTTACGATCAGTTTAGGTTCGAGGTGCATTTTCGCTCGCACACTAACTTCGAGTGTGCTGTGGGAAAGGCGCTTTTAAACGACGGTACGAACAACCAAAAATTCTCTTGTCCTGCGTTGCCTACGTTGGAAATTCAACCGTATGTTAGGTCTCATTTATGAAGGGCCCTTCTTTGGACGGTAATCTAGCCTTTCGCACTTTTATATAGGCTTAAACATGTCGGTTTCGTGGGACTCAAGCCCATTTGCAAAGCATGGGAAAAAATGCGCGGGAAAAAAACTGACGTCAGAAGAAATCGAACGCACGTGCAATGGCCACGTGGTTTTGGAATTTGGAACTTCAAAGCCAACCAGAAATGGAAAACAGAAGGCACGTGATGTACTAGATGACGTCAGAGCTTACCGACGATCCAATAGAATTCGAAATAAAAATGGAATGCCGTATGGATGAAATTGGAACGTGTGTAAAATTCGAGCGTTCCAAATGCTCGAATCGGGTAATGAAATTGTGAATTTGGTGCAAAATTTAAATTTTTTAAAAAAATAAATAGAATGAGGAAGAATTTGGAACATGCAAAATTAGAACGTCGCCATGATGGAATTCGAACGTGTGTTTATGGAAGTCAATGGCAGAACTATAATACACGTGATTACGGAGGATGAGATGTCCTAGATTCACAATTTTGTAGAATCGCGAGTGAGTAAATTCGAATTTGGTGTGGAATTTTAAATTTTTGAGAAAAAAAAAAGGAATTCTTTCGCGGACATTTCATATCTGCACATATGCACTTTTGTACGTGAAGTTTTGTCATCACCTGGACTTAAATTTAAGGTAAGACAACTAAACTTAAGATACATCAAATATATTTTATAATATATTAAAAATAGCTTAAAATAAACGTTGGTGTTTTTCAAACTTTTTAAAATCACGGCACACGAAATGGCGCCAAAATTATCGTGGCACACTGAATATGGAGCTAAAATTGTCACGGCATACCATACGTTCTTTTAGAGACATCTGCTCAATGAAATAATGAAAAATTACATCTTGATGAAAATAATCTGCTATATATTGTGTACAATTTTTATATAATACATTTATAATTAGTATACATATAGCATAAAAGGTGGATTTTCACTCTATAGCAAGCACACCTGTATACCCATCACGATACACCGGTTGAGAACACTGGTATTCATGTATAAATACTGTATTAAAGGAGCCTAAAATTTATAGTTGTTTTCGGCCCAGTTCTGAATCTGAATGCATGGCTCAATGCCATTGAAAGATAGCTGTACATAGTACATATATGTATGTATATGGTACTCGGTAGCAGGATGCAGGTGGCGCTGCAGTATCATAGGGCTCAAACAAGAATAAAAACACAATATAAATTGCTAATTTTTTTTTTTTTTAATTTTTATAAAATTATTTTTTATACTGGTATACCCAGATTTCTTCACCCATTCGAAAAAATATATATCTCGTTTGCTTTTATGCTAATTTATGTTTGGGTCATGCCTTTTTTAGAAAAACACCTATAGTTTTCCTTCCGGATTAACCAAATAAAAGAATATTAATTATAGTAACGAATATTTTAACCATGATGTTTTGCTATATACGCCATGGATGTAACGGAACTTTTGCGTTTTCTGTCCATGCATTGGTTGGATGATTTTAACGTGAAAGTAAGCCATTTATGTTTTTTTTTACCAAAATAAAAATTTTATATTAAAGAGATAAAACAAAAGACTTGCATTGTCCATTGCTTTTGTTTTTGCCCATACATTGCTCAATATTTTTAATTAGAAATTTGCTAAACAAATTAGCTTAATGAGCGTTTTTGTACGAAAACTAAATTACACTTTGGCACGCAATAACAAATTATAAATTTCAAAAATGTAAATACTTGTATGAACGTCGCCATCTATATATGGACAGATCAAACGTAACACATGACAACTTTCTAATTAACTATTTTAACAGTTTTGTTTTATTGAAACGACGAATTAGATCATATTCACAGTGCATGCATGCAGTTTTTTTTTCACCAGTTTTGATATTGAGCTGAAACAGAACAGACACGTAACTGTATGAAAATGTACCCTTAATAACCTGGTTTAATCCATGCATTGCCTTTTTATTTATCAAATATTTCAAATATGTTTTTTTTTTAAATTGTGCTAAGTTTTCCAATGTGTACTGTAATATATCGAAGGATAAAACTGAATGCGACATGCGGTATATGTTCATATAATGACAAGAAATATTTTATTGTAAAATATAATGAAAATGTTAGAATGATAGAATAGAATGTTTAATTCTAGAATTTGAAATGAAAATGTTTGATTTCTGAATATTCTACATATAGAATGAAATGTTTTATACTAGACTGTTTGAAAGGAATGATCTATATAGAGCATGCATGTTAATATTAAAATTCGTTATATATACGCATTTTAGAAATATGAGCACATATCTAGGTTCTTGGCCTGGGCTTATTGATTGGACGTCCGCCATTTTGTTAAAATGGACGGCTCGGCAACGTAAATGCAATTAATCGCTTCGGATTCGTATTTTGTTTGCTGAAAACAAAACGCTTTGGGGGAGGATTCGATATTAAAAAGGAGGACGTCTATAATTGTTTGTCATTTCTGCCGAAAATGACCGCTGAGGGGGTGTTGAGGGAGCAATATGGCGGACGAATGGAGGGGTTAGGTAACTAATAGAGACAGTGTGGTTATACGTGCGAGGGAAAGAGGCGTTGTCGTCTTTAAACAAAAAAGGGTGGATATCATATTGATATTATTGGATGAGGGAGATGAAAAAGGGGGTAAAAGGGTATTGGCGACATTAATTTGGACGAGGTTCCAACAGGACGACACAATTAACAGGAGGAAGCCAAAGTAAACGTTGAGGCGAGATTATTATGACCACAGACCTAAAACCAAATATTTAGGCCTAATATTAAAAAAGGAAACATGACTGATGCCACAAATTACTCCTAGCGACTGTAGGTGGCGCTGACTACTGCAGTCAGTTCATATAGAACATGTTTATACTAGAAATAGTTTTATAGGTCTTGCAAGCCTGGAGTATCCTGTTTTAAGATTTTTAAAAATGCTGGATAAAAAAAACTGGATATGTTCTAGGACTTATGAGACATATTGGAAATGTTTTAATATTCTACTGTCCAAATTAGAAATGGTTTAGATTCTGGGAGCCATATTGGAAATGTTTTGTGGTCTTGTAAGCCATATTGGAAATGTTTTAAGGGGTGATCCATAAATTACGTCACACTTTTTTGCCTCTTTTTAAACAGCTCCCCACCCCTTTGTCACAATTGTCACAAATTTTACTACACCCCGTCCATAATGATGTCACAACTCGTCGATTACCCCCCCCCCCCCAATTATTTTTTAATAATTCTTTATTCTTTTATAATTTTATTTGTTAAAATACTTAAAAATATTAAAAAACTTAATTTTAAACAGGACCCAAATCTTTTTTCCCGACTGCTATTCAAAATTTCAAATGCTAAAAAAATAAAAAAAAATTTACCGCATATTCTTTACCGTTTGAAATAAATTTCGATTGGGTGATGTCCCATTACCGAACCACCCCCCACCCCTTGGTCACAATTGTCACAAAAACAAACAACCCACCCACCCCTCTAGGTGTGACATAATTTTTGAATGGCCCCTAAGGTCATATTGAAAATGTTTTTATATCTTAAATTACTGTCCAAATTAGATTTTTTTTTTTTGATTTTTTGGGACATATTATATGGAAATTCTTTTAGGTCCTGTGGGTCATATTGTAAGATATTTTATTGCAAGGTTTTAGGTCATATTCCATGAGGTCGGCTGACCAAATAAAATGTCATAGTGAGCCGGATTTGGCACACGATTTGGTCTCAAGTAATATCATACTGGTGTCCAAAGTAGGGCGTGGGGGGTTGGTCCATGAATTTCTATACACTGTGTGTATGGATAAATATTGTGAATGCAGTACATTGACTTGTCATAAATTGGGTCCATACGTACATATATATGATGGCATTTGATAATCATATTGTATATAACCATGCACTCGAGTATACGGCCCAACGATGCGAAAATTTGTCCTAAATAAACGACTGTGTCGATTAACCAATGTTCCAATTAACCAGAGTCCACACTATAATATTTGCTCGGATATTTTGATATTTTACAATTTATTTATTTATCGAATGTCATTCTGATGGTCCAATGGTTCCTGCAATGTAAAATCAGCTTCCAGTTTTTGGAAGTGGGGTGGGGGGGTTGAATCCCCCTGGATATCCTCGACCCTCTTCCTGCCCTTGTTACCGCCACTGCATCGTCATGTTATGAGTACGTTTCCAACACCGCCATGTTGGTGGTGACAAACGATCATCCGTGTATTTCCCTGGAGATGTCCACTTTGCGTCCAGCGGCCCCAACCGCCCTAATCGCATTACGGTCATTTTTCACTATTTTTCTTTTTACCTCCGCTTCGCTTCATGCTTTAGAGCTTTCTACCGAAGCGTCGTTGATCCAAACGAGCGTCGTCCATATTGGATTTAATGGTCGTTCCTCACACTAGGGAATTGATAGATGATATTTTTGGTGAAAATGATCGCCCACTCGGGTCTATTCTATTCGCGATCAAATCACAAAACTGATATCACTCTCGGCCATATTGGATGTAACCAACCGTCGAAGGCACGTGATCGCCCAACGCGCCACTTCCGGTTCTTGGGCACTTCTTGCAATGGGCATTTCCGCTTGTGGTGACCCTAGTGAACTAGAGAAAAAAATGGGCTTTTTATGTAAAAATTCATAAATTCATTTACAACAGTTTTTAAGGGTGATGTATTGAATGCTTAAGCCAGGTCTCCACCAAGACGTTTTTACAAACATATCCAAAAATGTTTGACCTCCGGGTTTGTTTCAGCCGTTATTCTATAAATATATGTAAATATCAAAATTGTACAGCTATTAAACTTTAATAGGTGTACAATTTGGATATTTACATATATTTAGAAAATGGCGGCTGAAACAAACCCGGAGGGCAAACTTTTTTGCATATGTTTGTAAAAACGTGTATATACGTACAATGTACGTCTTGGTGGAGACCCGGCTTTATGAAAAAGATGAAGTATTTTTGAAATACACTTGAGTTCGGTTAATTGAGCCAAAATGATGTAGTTCAACTGACCACTTGCAATCTTGAAGTCTTTTGTATCCAAAATATGTTTCCAAAGACTTTTTTAAGTATAAGTTTAAAATATAAAAATTCTTCCTAAAATATTAAAAAAAGAAATGTTATAAAAAAATATGAAAATTTGTTCTCGAAATATATCGCATTTTTTCAAATAAAATTTGCTACAATGCCAAATTTCTTCCAAACACTGATTGCAAAATATCAATTGTTGATTTGGGCTTTTGTAGATATTTTTTTTTCCAAATATAATTTTGTTTTTAACAAAAAGCGTATATATATTTTCTTAGAAAATATTATGCAATAATATGTAAAATGTATTCCAAAAATTGTATACTGATATGTCTTGCATATTTATTTAAAATACAGTAATATTATCTGGTCACATTATCTGATTAGAATACACCTCCGGGCCATAACCATTGACGTCATACAGTGGTATACAAAAGTAGTTTTAGGAAAACACCAAATTTGATGTTTCCAATTTGTAAGAAACTGCACAGAAACTGAGCCAAACACTTCCAAACGTTGAGATATCCATAACAATATGTACTACAAATTGTACTTTTTACTTTCCTTTTACACTTCCCCACTACTTCCTTTTCCCACTACTTTTGGGCGCTACTGTACCGTGCATTCATCCATAGTGCCCACTATTGAGGGTTTCTGTCATCTGTCGCTGCTGTCATCATCGCACTTTCGTCCCTTGAGTCCGAACAGAGTTTTCTCCGATGACCAGTTTGGTGTCCTCTCGTTTCGTCCACTCTTGATTAACTTGTCCAGTCGTGATAAACTGGCGGCTATTCTTGTCAACCGAAATCGCTTCAACTTGAGGACTGACCATCGAAGGGAAAAGGGCACAAAAAAGAAGGAAAAATGGCTTTAACACATGAAAATCCCATTGAACAAACAGTGACCCAAAGTTGACCAGATGAACCCTTTCGACACTGATGACCTAATAGGCTGTAGGCACAATGCTTTTTAGAAATCCTAACCACGATGGGATATTATAGGTAAATTTTCATTAATTACTACAGCTGCTTGGTCCAAAATTAAGTGGAATCCCATGTAAGGATTTTACTCACTACCACGCAAATGGCATCAAGTATACCCAAGTAGCAAATAGTCGAAACCAAGTCATCAAAATGACGTCATTTGTTGGTCATTTTTATGACCAAAAGATGGCCACTCGAAAATTGCTATGAAAATAACGTCATATTTAAATCAAAGGGGTGTAAAAATTACCCAAACATAACCATCCGAAAATTGAAAATGTCGCCAAAATGACCAATTATGTTACCTGGGAAATACATGCATATATTCAAAATATTGAGGATTCCCTGTATTGCTTATAAGACCAACTTATCGTTAAAAAATGACATACTGTAAAAGGTCCCAAAAATCTGTTATTTCGACAAAGTCCTCGCCCCCATCTAAGTGTTCCTGTATCTCCCCCTGCAGTGTGGGGGCGCTATAAACATGGGGGAGGTGGAGGGGGTAAGTTAGATATTAAATGCTGGTACATTGTACCTAACCTAAGCAATTTGTAATTAGCGCTGGCACCGCGCGCATGTATAAGCCATTACTCGTTCGGTTATGATTAATGTCGTCCAACGGCGCTCGTTCCCAAGACGTCGATTTGCTCAATTTTCTTCTCTCTTCAACAAATTAACAATGATACGTCCAATTTTGCACCAGGGATTAGTTTTCGCTTTACCGCTAATTAGAGCCGAGAGTTAAAAGCGAACGAACCCCGCTCTCCTCCCGTATCGATCCGAATATACACACAAAGCAGCTGCATTTCAGTGTTTTAAGCTCTTTGTATACGAAGGGAGACGACACCATGCTCGCAGCGCCATCCTGCGACGGATGGAGGCCTCTTCTGCGCACGCTGTTTTCAAAGATTTTTTCCGTGGTTTGTGTTTTTGGTGTCAGGCTGTCAGCTGCACAATATTCACAAGTGCATATTATACTATATGGAGTAATCGCACATGCATTATTGTTGGCCACATGTCAGTTGGGATTAGTTTTTGTATTAGTGTATTATTATGGTAATTTATTATAGAAATGAAGAGAGAAAAGTGCATACATTCTGATTCGCGAAATATATAAACAAGATGGCCGACCTGATAAAACTTTGAATTTTATTTTGAAAATATAATTATGTTTCATGAAAAATTTATCAGAATACTAATCAATTTCGGTGAGTTTTCTGTCGTAGAAAGATCTGCCCATTTGTGGTTTTATAAACGTATACATTGTTGACATAGAAAATTTTTAAACATATAGGGCAATGTTTATTGAATGTACTATTAAAGTAATCTTTCATTTTTCTAATCAAAAGTTTGTCAAAAAAGATTATATTGTAGGGCTTATACATGCATCCTCGTATATATAGTATGCTAAAATTATATAAACTAAAAGCTTTTTCAGCCTATTGCCTAAATAATCAAGTTGTAGAAAAGTTTTTAATCTAACTCAGCTATAATCTTAGAATACTAGGGCCAATATTTTTAATAAGGCCATCAACGATGGAATTTTAACAACTTTATGTTTTGTAACGATTAGCCATAAGCAATGCGTGCATGCGGTTGGTGTAGTTCAAGCCACGTTGTAGATCACATGTAGATACACGTAGAAAAGTGAAAATTAAATTAAAAAATAGGACAAGAACAATGCATTTTCAGTGCAGTTTTTGCACAAAAAAAATTGCGAAATACCTATAAAATAAGCAACCATTTTTTTTTAATAGACCATGAATAATTTTTTTCTATTTTTTCATGATGACTGTATAACACTGTGTAACACTATTTTAACAGAAAAATAATAATGCATGGATTAATTTACTTATTTAGTGTCCTTAAGATGGACGAATGGGATATGCAGGTATGAATAGGTAGGATGTGCATCAAGTAGTATTTTTTATTCGAATATTTATTTTCAACTGAATAAAATGTATATTTGAGAAATTTAATAATCACGTTAACTTAAATGTTCAATGATTAAACAACTGACGATAAAAATGGAAATTAAAAAATAGTTGTTTAAGAATGTCCTAATGCCAACAATGCTACAAATATTAATGTCAATAACCATTTCTATTATTACAAAATCCTTGCAATGTTATAATAAATATGAAAAATAAACATCGTTATATATAACATTGCATGCAGATAATGTTTATTTCATAAAGTAAATTTGCTAAGAATTGTTACCATTGTTGGTATATTGACTTTAAAGGGCCTTCCCATAGTCCCCGTAACTCATGTTTGACCAGACTTATATATACAGAGTGCTAAATAAAAACGAAGTCTTTTATATTTATAACCGACATTAAATTTATTATAAGTCTATTTGGTCCATAAAATATATAGGAAAAATAAACAAGTTTAATCAGTAATAAATGCTTATGCAATTCAAAAAATGCCTTTGGTTAATGTATGCAAAAGGTGAGAAAGGTGTCCGCATTACTTAAAGGTATACTGTAAAGGTATTGTTTAAGATGCAATTACATATTAGTTTTATATCCATGCAAGCTTAATAATGAAAATAAGGCCAGTTTTTATTTTTTTAGCTTCGTGCATATATGGCTTGACCAATATTTCATAATAAGAACCTTTATAAAATATGAACCACATTTGAACTGTACATTTGAATAAAAGCAAATTTTAGATTTTCACTATCATTATTTAAAAAATAAATAAAAAAGTTGAATTTCCCAAATAATCTATAAACAAGTTTACAAATTCTAAAATCATTTTCATTTGCAAATCTCAATATTTAAATTAAACAAATTTAATAATTTTAAAAAAAATTTAACTTGTGCATGAGATTATTGAACTTACTTGTATTTCTATGTTTTCATCTCATTTGCCTGAACAAATATTTCAAAACAAAATTAAAATATATATATATACAATTCCAAACAAACATAGATATAATAAATTTAAAACCATAAAGCTGAAAAAATTAATTAAAAATTAAATTAAACGCATATAAAATTAAATTTAAACTAACCACCTATACATCTGGACTTCATTATTCATTCCGAGCAAAATGTTTGCTAAACAATAGCATGTTAAGTTTACTATTAAACATAGATACCTCATCATGCATTATGTATATAGTTTATTGCTGTATTTTCAAGGTTTTCATAAATTTTTATAGCTGATGTTTCCATTGAAGGCTGTTATGTTTATTATGCAAAGTTAAATGTTAGAAGATTAAATCTTGCAAGGAATCAGCATGAAAGTCTTTATACTAGATCCACTAATATCTTCAAGTTTTATTGCTCCTTGTGGCATACAGTTATTATCCCGTTCTTCTTTATGATTTGGTTTCAAATTTTTTTTCAAACTTTGATAATAATGTCAATCATTTCTGCTCTTTTTATATTTCCAAGATCTGTTTGTTAAACACATGTTTATCAGCACACGCCCAATGTTTTTCGTTAATGTCCATGTCTCACAACCTTATATTAAAAACATTCTAAATTACTTAAAATTTTCAACAAAAAAAATGTTTATTATAAAAGTTAAAGAATATATTATTGGTAAAAAGAACAGTAAAATTTTAAAATGCTGTCGCTTAATTTCCGTAAGTTGGGGCACTGGGATTAGTACAACTTATTCCGATTAAACGAGTGTCCCAATTATGCAAAATTTGTCATTTACTCTATATATTGTTTGCTATTTTGTCCAAACTAAACCACTGTGCAGACAACAAGAGTAACCATGCATGGAGTGTTGTTCATCATAAGGACCATTTGAATTAGTCATAATGAAGTGCCTAAGCAAGAACTGTTTATGCACGAATCCCGTAATCTACGATTAATGGTACAACATTCACCAATATGGCCCCATTATTGTAGTTTGGAATTTTTTCCAGATCACTTCCTGAACATATTCCCTTTCTACATACACAACTTAAATTTATGTATGGGGCACTGCACGTGCGCATTCCGGATAATTGGGCCATCGTATGGGATATTAGGATCAGTCACTTATTAGGACCGCGGTCCGATCAGTTTGGTCTTTTTGTCGCCAAATGTGACCTAATTTATTGTATACCATACATCAAATTGTCCATTCGAAAAATGACCTTACACTTTGTTGACAATGGACCAATGCTGCCGCCATTTATTGTCGCTGGGGGTATTTCTCCCATTGGCCTATAGGTCCTCGAGGGTCCTTTGCCCCCTTCGCCCTTTGGCCTTATGGCCGCCATTTTGCCTCTTAAATTCGTTTTAAAAACAGTAAAATGGAGATAAGGCTCGTAAATGAGAGGCTCGAACAAAAGCCTGGGCCCTAAAAGTTTTACCTGCAATGGGCGCTAGGGGCGCCGCCTACCTGTTCTAATCATGGGCGGCTTGTTTTTATTGAAGCTGCGATTTTTTTGTTTTCCGAAGTCATTTTTTGTTCGTACCTTTGGGCATTGTTAAGACGTTTACTACAATTATGGTGTTCTTTTGAGCAGGTGTTGCATCCATTGGTCAGTCGTCTTCAGCCAATGGTAATCCTATCGTAATGACGCCAACAAATGTCATTCTCGTTAACACGCCCTAAGTGTTATTGGGACTAACTAACTTTGAAGACATTCCGTTCTAGTGTTTTAACATAAAATGTCAAATTGTAAACGTTTCGACAATTTATAACTAGTTTATGTAATACAGTGCTGCAACTAACAGACAATCACAAACTCCTGTTTGGAACAGATGGAACTAATGCCAATTGTAAATTTCATCAAAGGAATTTCTAAAGTGTTTCAAATTTTGCTTAGAGGAATTTCAATATTTATAATTGTTTATATAAAATTATTTGAAGAAATAGTTGATTGAAAATTTTGTTTTAAGAAATTGGTTTATTGTAAATTATTTTTTTAAGAAACACTAAAATATATTTGTTGTTTTAGTTTTTAAATGTTGATATTTCAGAAAATATTGGAGTGTTTAAATATTGCTGAAGAAATTTCTAGAAATGGCTTTGATAAAGTATATTAATTTGAAAGCAGTTGGAAAAATTCTGTATATATATACGTATGTATATATATATATATATATATATAGTGTCTCAACACCAATTATACATGTTATTTAAGACATTCGTATGTATAATATAATTTCTTTATTATTTCAGTTTAAATATTATTTAATAAATAAATATTGTTTCACAAATTTTTGTTTTAAATATTAAGTGAAAAGTAAGTTTTGTTTTATCTTAGAAATTCCTCAGAAAAATTGTATATTGCAATATTGTGTATGGGCTTAAAGCATTTTTGTTTCTACGTTGTTTAAAATCTTCATATTCGTGTAAGAAATTTCTACAATTCTTGGGTGTTCCTTTTTTAATTTATTTTTACAAAAAATTCACAAGAACATAAAGAAACGAGTTTCAGCCTCTTTTCTAGTCTTAATCAGCGTCGCAATAAAACGCCTATCAAGTTTATTGATATACTTCTAGCTTATCGACAACATTATACCAAAAATGATGCAAAAAAATGATATAATTGCATTCAATTAAGATCACGAGCCTAATTTATAAAGCGAAATTTACTACAGTCTTATCACGTGGGTCATTAACAACACTTAACTCCAAAAATGCATTAAAACTATTAAATATTTTTATGTATCTATAACATTAATTATATTCCGTTACAATAACATATCTTTTGAATTCAAGATATAGAAGTCTCAATGCACACACAGTTCCTATAGAATTTGTCTGACTTTTGTGGAAAAAATATGAGAAATGTATATACATACATATACTGGTGTACGTGTACATACTTTAGAAAGTTTTATATAAAATATAAAAAGATATTTAAATATGTTTATATTTTTATATATTTTTATCGATTTTAAATAATTATTAGAAAATATTTAACACATTTTCTCAAATATTATATATAAAATATATGTGAAATAAATTAATTTATCATAAATGACGAAAAAATAAATATACAATATGTTATACGTTGAAGGTTGTTTACTTTGTGAAGAATTGAGTTTATATTTTTAAGCTGTACGTATTTTATTTATAAAACGTACAGGGTGGACAAAAAGTCACCGCCACACCACTTTTTTTGCTTATATCTTATAGTTATGAACATTATGTTAATGTGGTTAACAATTACCGTATTTTACGGACTATAAGACGCACTTGAATTTTGGAGGCAATTTTTTGAAGAAAAAAGTGCGTCTTATAGTCCGTAAAATACGGTAAGTCATGTGCACTCTTTCCACTAATGTTATTAGATTTTACCTACGAACATTTATTGACGTAAATCCACTTAATAACTTGTGACCTGTAGCATTTAAGACAAAATCTCGAATTAGGAAAAGGAAGGAAATGGTGTGTTGCTTTGAAATCAATTATTGTCGTCTTCATTGGCAATTATTTAAAGTTGTTAGAATGTTTTTAAGAACTGAGGGAAATGCCAAATGGTTGCTACGCTGCAGCACAGTGCTGCACTGGAATTCAAACATCAACTTTTATACGCTGCGCTGATTCATGCTAATAGAGAGATTTAGCAAGAAAAGTACGTTTCACTTACCGTTAATGTTGACCTCGAGTGCGCATGCTCCGTCCCATGTAAAAGTTTCCATCCGTCATGCGCAGACTGTCAAAATCACGTAAAATTTGTTCCACCATTGAAAACGTTCTATGTAAATTCTTCACATTTTTCAGGTAGATGTGCAATTTCAAAAAAAATACGGTTATGTTGCCTTTACCCAGAATCCCTTGCGCGTTACTATGCCCATGTGCGTTTGGAAATAATGACGGTAACGGTGATTTTTCTTGCTAAATCTCTCTATTGTTGCAATTAAATTCTGCAATATCATTCGGAGGATACAGCATAACATGTCATCTCTGGAATTCATATCAGTAAAATACGTTATCACACACTACAAGTAATCGAAAGGTCGCTTTACTGCAGTGCAATTTCCCTCAGTTCCTAAAACATTGTAACAAGGTCAAATAATTGTCAATGAAGACAAAACAGTTGATTTCATACAAACAGGCCATTCTCTTCCTTTCCTGATTTGACGTTTTGTCCTAAGTGCATGGTACAGGTCACAAGTTATTATGTGGAGTTCCATGAACAAATGGTCGTAGTTAAAATCTAACAACATCAGTGGATAGAGCACACATGACTTCCTCTTTAACCGCATTAAGAATGTTCATAACTATAATATTTAAGGGAAAAAAAGTGGAGTGGCTGTGACTTTTGGTTCACCCTGTATATAAGCATCTCTACACATATTTTGAATATACTACACCTTATCCAACTTTTTTTCGAAGTTTCCACGATTATAATCCGGCTTTTCTCAATCATATATATGTATGTGGATCCCGATTCGGATCAGGTCATGTTTTAGTTACTTCATCCAAAATGTTAAGAATTTTGATATACAAGTAATCTAATTGGAATCCGGTGTTTTATCGTATAGTTTCAGAAGCGGATCCCGATTCGGATCGTCGGCTTCGATGTACTCCCAATTGCTAATTGGTGTAAAGGTCAAAGAGGATGCTATAAAATGGATTTTATGGCCTTACCTCTGTGGTCCACCTTTTCCGTCCCCTTCCCACCTTCGTCCATTTTTTTTTATATTGGAGCGGAAATTTGTGCGAATAAATTGCGTTTGTTTCATGAGGGAGAGGGAAAAAAGCTGCATGCTATAAAACGTAGGACCAAAACCCAAAAAACCGCACACGCAAAAGATCCCGATCCGAAATGCATTAAATGCCCTCTGGTCAAGGGGAAATTTCGGCCATAAAACGGGACACCTTTTATTGCCCCACGAGGGATCGCAACTTTTTTATTATTTAGGAACAACTTTTGTTTTGCTTTTTCTTTTTTTTTTCGAGAAATTAAAAGTTTTTTTTTTTTGGCTCGTCGTCGTGATTAAGAAATTAAGCAGTTCTCGTCTGTTGCACTCGTTGTTCCAAAAAAAACTTAAAAAACCAAAATGGCTGACGTCCTAAATGTCCAATTAATCCCTTTACGGGTCATTAAATATGGAACGACGTTTTAATTGAGGGAGTCATTTTTTTTATCCTCTCCGTGCATCCTTCTGGCCGAGCGTGGAAACCTGTCTTGGAAATACTCAGTTTTAATCTATGATTAGGCTAATTGGTGGATAAAAAGATGGCGATTAAAACTTTGGATTAAACTATTATGAAAATTGGTAGTTTAGTAAGCATCTAATCGAAGTTTTTGTAATGCTTTCAAGTTAACACGAGTTTGTTTTGGCGAACAGCGTCGGGAATAGTTTAAGCTCGGATTAGTTAATTATTGGTTAACTATGTAATTCAAGTTGTATTAGCCGCATGGCTGATACATACGACTTGACCATTGAAACTTGATATAGTTATCCGGCAGCCTTGAAAGTCTGGAAATGTGCTTGAATTCGTATCATTTCGGAAAAGTCGAAAATTATGCTTAAAATTTATTTAAACACCGGTTTATGTTAAAACAAAACTGAAAATATATTTTTTTGTCAAATTCTGTATAAAGTGGTTCACTATTTGGAAAAAATATTGTGGTAATTGGTCATGGAGAAGGTTCTTAAAATTTTAAGGGATGAGCCTTGAGATCCTTCATTTTTCTGATTAATCTGATTAAGTTAATTAAATGTTTAATCTCAACTTACTGAAATTATCATGCAGGAACTTGATATGGCGATTAAAGCTGGTATTAATTTCCTATTAGGTTAATTGAAGATTAGTATTATTATAGATTTCTTAATGGATAAAAGTTATCAGAAATTTAATATCAACAGCAAATTAGGTGGAAAATCTTTCATTAGCCTGATTGGAAGAAAATATCAAGCTTGAATTGGCCCAATCGTCTGTTAATTAAATCACGAATTACATTTATTAAATCACCGATTTAGTCTAATCGTATAGATTAATACATGTATACGTATCATTGCAGAACACATTCAGTATTGGAACACATTGCGTTTCAAGCGCTTGAACTGATAGGTAAAGCCATGAGCATGTATTTTGAGAACACGTTTTTTAATATTCATTATGCCTAATGTGGATTCCATTTGCTCGTGACCCCGGGTCACCCTTTGCGGAGGTCCCATAACTTCCTGACCTCCTAATTGCTGAGGACACGTTATAACGGCGATCCCCTCCAGGGCCCTCCTAGCGTATTCTGGACCCTGGTTTGCAGAAACCTAAGCTTGGAACACGTTTTTTGTACAGAAAGTTCTAGTTTTTGAAACCTCAAACGCCCTCGTTCCGCTCTTTTATGACCCTCCCTCGCCTTTTTTTGGGGGGCTAATAAAATGTGGGTTTTGGCCGCCTAGTCTAAAAAAGGAGCTAGGGGCTAAATGGACTGTTTAGGGCCCATGGACGAACGACGCCAAAAACGGAGCAATAAAAATATTTTCATCTTGAGATAAATACATTTTTTCTGCAACACGCATGTATGCCAAAAAAAGGGAATCTATTTTAGAGTATAGTATAAGTGTGCATGCAATGGTCTGGAAGGTGTGAGTTTTCAAACTAATAAGTAATATTTCTGAAACCTTTATTTCACATTTATCGAAAAGAACATTTTTGAAGTTTCGGCGTATTTTTTAAATTTGTTTTTAAAACTACAAAACCATAGCTGTATTTATTATTATTATTATTATTATTATTATTTATATAAATTACATCACAATTTATATTTGAATTTTTCATAAATTGGAGTACTTTCAATTTTTGTTTATACATTTTAACACATGTTCTATAATGCATGTATGCGTTATTTTTACGATTACTAACAGCATGTAAGTAAAATAATTGTATACAAAAATGTATACATACATCAAATATGATGTATAGATTTTTGAACATGTTCCATTTATAGAATATACAAATAATTTTTAAAACGTTTGTTTTGATATAAGAGTTCTTTCAAAACCATGTTCTAAACAGCCATTATTTTGATTATGTTTTTAAGAATTGCTAAAGATGTTGCTACTTTTTTATTGTTAGTTGAATTTTAACAATCTTTTTCTGGAATTTAAGGACATGTTATGCATTTTCTTCAAATGTAATCCGAGTTTTTACAATTTTTTTTTTAAACTTTAGGACATGTTATGACTTAGTACATTTTATACAAATTTATTGTGGAAAATTTTAGCACATCTATTTTGGAATGGTTTCCTCATTTGTGGGTCCCTCCATATAATACATGACTTAGTTTCCAAATCCCCAAACTTTGGGAAAAAGCCTAACCCGTTGGTATGCATTGTACCACAACTGGTTAATACGCTAATCAGCTGCAGATCGATTGTTTGTTTAACAACGTTTTCAACAACATCGTCCACAGACGCACCTTTTGACCTAGTTTCTAATGCTGGAACAAACTCATTTCCCATTCGATAATTAATCCCCAGTTAATTAACGAGGAGCCATATATGGTCATACATCGAGGCTATCGTTAATGGAAGCTTATCTTAATCGCCTGAAACTTTTAACCATTTGCAACAAACTGGCTAATTTCCTTCTCTACGCAACTTGAAGTAATGCCGTTACCTGCCGTTAACTGCTCCGAGCATTTCAACAAAGTAAATTTCTCTTAGGGCCGGTTACACCAACAAAGGTTAAGCTAAACCTAAGGTTAACCGTGAGTTAACTAGGAAAAGCATTGCACCAAAGGAAGTTAACAGTTGACCATTGGTTAACTTGAAGAAAACCAATGAGGTTAACTCGTGGTTTTATATAACCCCAGGTTAGCTAACCTTTTATTTAACCTTTGTTGGTGCAACCGGCCCTAAATGAACATTATTTAACGTTTGTATTAGAATGTCCGATTTCCGCCCCTCAAATAAATTCTCAATGGCCAAATGAGAATCAAGACAATGTTCCTCTGTTGCCATGACGATAATTATAAAGAAATGTTTAGAATAGCCATCTGTATTGCAATGACAACCCATGCATGGATCGCACGCCCTCTACAGGGAAATTTATAATTTTGATACTTCCAAAATGACAGATGCGTTAAATGGAAAAATCTTGATGTTCTGTCAAAGGTAGAAACATTGTCGATTTCTCCACATCCTCAGTGTCTGATACATACAGGATTTCTGCTAATTGCAGAGTGGCACACCAATTCTTATTGGCTTAATTTGTGGCCCTCCGTTTGAGAGTAATATTATCTATCCATTTGTATTTTGGCGCTATGAATATTAAATATAATATATATACACTCGAGTGCAAAAAAATCGACTCTCCTGCATGAATCAAGTAGAGATGTTTTTCTCAGCAAATAAATGTCCGATTTTAAATCGGAATAATATGTTTTGTAGACAATTTATTCCTATTTAAAATTCGCATAATTTTCATAAAATTTCTGATGCATCCTTGAGGCGAAAAATGTTGAACTTAAAGCAACCCAAATTTTC
>JAQGAE010002279.1:0-18520 GCA_034696685.1 Julus scandinavius | reverse complement strand
TAATCTGTTTTTGTTTGGCTGTGAGTGTCGTTGCAAATTTACCCATTGAAAAGGATAGGGTTTCAAACCCCGTTAATTTGAAATGATGGCACAATATCTAAAAGTACCGCCAGGCATGTGGTATTTTGCCAGCGCTGAACCAGTCTTTTTGCCAAGCATCAATTTTTGTATAGGAAGAACGAATTGCCAACATAGCAGACAGCCAAGTTTGGGAATTATTAATAAACACCGATAATAACTTTGAAATTTGAATTATTCTTATCAATTAATTTAGGCATTGTTCCATTCATATAATAGCATGTTTTAGTTGTAAACCACTTGACTAATGTGTGTACATAGTGCAACTTTTCCACTAAGTAAATATTCACCTGCTTTGACTCTGGATAAAATATCGACTCTTGATGAGAAAAAGCGAGCTCCTAGCCGAGTAGGCGAGTAACCGACACATAGCTAGGAAATCGGCATGTGGCCGACCGGGACTTGCTAAATACCAGATGTGTGGCGCAGCCTTTAGGGACTGCACATGTCCCACTATGATCCATGTGCATGTTTCCAAATACAAAATGACATCCTGTCACTCGTCAGCGCAATATCCCTGTTTCATATTCAGGATATAGAGATGATCCAGCGTAGGGCAGCCACATTTGTTAAGGGCAGTTACCAACATTCTGCAAGTGTACCAGAAATGCTCCACGCTCTAATTTGAGAAATGCTGAGGTCCAGAGGCAAAAAGTAATCTATGGGGTTATTTAAACGTTTTAATCTTTCTTGTAATTCACATCTTGTATCCTATATTTTAACACCTAACGACCATAAGGATCCTTTTTCTTGCATGCGATTAGACAATGGAATAGCCTTCTTGGCGAAAATCCAGATTTAGTAAAAGTTCAACTTAACAATGATGTACCACAGTTGCTCACCAAACTGCAGCTCAAGCTTGACCTCTTCTAAGGTGCATCTCAAGATAAAGCTCAAGCTTGAGTCTTAACATTTGGCTGACTTGTCAGTCTTGAGCTCGTCTTGGCAATGTTTCTGTGCAACTGTTACTTGAGACACAGCTCGTTCTCAAGCTCATGTAATTTGAGCAACTGTGGTACGGGGTAAGTCGCTATTGACGTAGGAGCATTCTAATGAAATGATTGGGTATGGCCCTTCTCCCCCTCCCTACCATATGGCATGATTTGCTGACTGTAAGGTACTGAATTGAACTGAACATTCGTGCATTTCTCGAACTTCTGGTTTTAAGTTCTGTTTGAACTTTCAGTTGCCAGTTTTATATTGATCTAATGCCAATTCATTGCACAACATCAGCAGAGTACGTCACATTTTTCAATAAATGTCAGTAAACACCCTATGAATGTTACTCCAAAATTTGTACGGCAAATTAGTGTAACTTCGGCGGAATCTGCCGATAATTACCTGTATTTCATCAAATGATTTAATTAATTGGAATGGCTAAACAAATACTTACATCGCTGGTTAATGTTGAACTCCGCCTTATCGTGTTTTGTTGGCTCTAAAATATTGTAATTGTTAAATTTAGAATGTTACATGACTTGGGCAGAGCCATACACTTCTTCAAAGCCGTACAGTAACCGGCACATGAATGTAGACAATACTTACTTTGATGCTTTTGCAGAAAATTCGGGAGCTCACTTTCGCCAACCCCCTTTTAGAGCAAGATATAATCATCTTTTAGATTGCTGCTTGACTGGAAATAGATATTAAATTAAATTTCTAGTTATAAAGGAAAATTGATAACGCAAATACATGCTGTATATACAGAAAGAAAAACCATAAAATTAGTTTCTCACTCAATAGTAGTGCCGTTCGGATATTCAGGGATCCCTCCTGTATGCGTTCAGCCAAGTAATAGAATTTACTGGAATATGCAAGATTGCTGATTTCTGACTTGCCCTACTAGCTTGACGGAATTTGGCGAGAAGTTTTCTGTAATTCGTCTGCAAGTATTGGAAATGATAGAATTCTGATTGAGCCTATATAGTGAGCAGTAGTATGGTGTTTTGAAACCATTTTCAATTAAAGCCCTTTTCTCACACAATTTGCATTTTTAGGCATATAAATTGTCAGTAGTTTTAGTGCAGAAAATTTGCAATTTTGCTGCTGAAAACAAAGCCCAACTTTAAGAATTTGCGTTGGGCCAAAATGGACATGTTGTGGACATGCATGTCCTCAAGAGGGGGTAAGGTCTTCTGGCATCTGGACACCATGTGGACAGGGGGAGGGACGGGGTAGATAATGGACGTCCACTAATGATGGTATTTTTCAATTTTTAGATTGTTTGCTTACTTATGTCAGTGAAAGGGGAATTGGACACCAGAAGATATACATATGTGTCCCGTCCCAAACGTACAGTTCAACCCCTCTAAATTAATACAGACTGCGCTGGTCCCAACTGGGGTACCATATAGTCAATCTACATACTCTCTAATCCAAGCTCTAATCTAATAATCCTTCTAAGCTATAATATCAAGCACCCAGTTCCAAAGATATTATTTTAAAGGGGTTCTACTGTACTTGAATTTTTAAACCTAGGGAAAGTCGGGAATTAATGCCTAACTTTGTGTTAACAGGGTTCGAAACCCTATCCTCTTCAATTGGTAAATTTGCAACGACACTCGCAGCCAAACAAAATGAGATAAAATAAAAATTGTTTAAAATAGCTTGATAAATCAGCAATTGGTCACTCGCTTGTCTTAATTCACTTTCAAAATCTACTATTTTAAAGTGAAAAACGATAAGCGAATGACCTTGCTGATTTATCAAGCTATTTTAAACAATTTTTATTGTTATTTAATCTCTTTTTGTTTGGCTGTGAGTGTCGTTGCAAATTTACCCATTGAAAAGGATAGGGTTTTAAACCCCGTTAAGCACCAATTTTATGCTGGAATTTCCATTCGAAGTCAAGAAATTTCGGTTAATCAGAAAAATCTGGGAAAATGTGATGGAATTATTAGAGAGGCGGCCGGGTGCTTGGAAATTTATAGGATGGGTTCTTTGTATGTTCCAAAAATATTTCTGGACACCATACATTAAAAAAATAAAATTAAGGACGTCTAATGAGGGGGGAGGGGATTCTGGGCTAAAATGGACACCATGTGGACAGGGAGTAGTGGCAATTTTTGAAGGAATTTCGGGGACGTCCATTTTGAATGGCTCTAATGTAATAGTATTCGATTTCCTGACGTCAGTGTCTCGACAATGTGAGAATGAAGCTTGTCGCACTCTCACAGAACTCTTGCAGTCACCAAGATGGTATCCAATCCTGATTTGCTAATATGCGTGTGGGATTGATGGTCTCTCAATGTAGCACGCAGCTCGAAAAATGCAAACCATGCTCGAATTTTGAGAGCAGCTCTAGAGATGTTTTATGTAAGCTGAATCACAACCCTATCACTTTCAATGGGTGAAATTTTAAAACACAATCACAGCCAAACAAAAAGAAATTAAATAAAAATAAAAATCGTTTAAAATAGCTTGATAAATCAGCAATGGTATCACTTTTTCGTTTTTCACTTTGAAATGGTAGATTTTTTAAAATTAATAAACAAGTTTGAAAAATGTCCGTTAATTTGAATTCTCATGCTGCCACCTGCTGGCAGAATGTGCAAATTAACGGACATTTTTCAAACTTATTTATTAATTTTAAAAACAATACCAGTTCAAAGTGAGAAACAGCAATATGATGCACTTGCTGATCCATCAAGCTATTTTAAACAATTTTATATTTATTTAATCTCTTTTTGTTTGGCGGTGAGTGTCGTTGCAAATTTACCCATTAAAAGGGATAGGGCTGTAATCACGATTAATTAAGGGTATTTTGGAATTTTGTGGAATACGAGACACCTTCAGGAATAAGTCTCCAATATAAAATAACATCGTACCGAACCGTGGCCAGAACACTTAGTTAAAAATATACCAACAAGTTAAGGGAATAAAAAAACCATCAAAAACTGAAATCCCAGTTTTAAAAACTATTTGAAAATGTATACAAGAATTGCCATGTGGTTCTGTTTCGCTGATGTGGTGGCCCTAAAAAGGGCCGTTTTTTTAGAATTGTTTAGTTTAGCAGAATTATTTCTTGGTGGTCTTCTTTACAGCTTTTTTCGGCTTTGGGCTCTTTGCCTTCTTCGGACTTTTCGCCTTCTTCTCTTTTAGGGGGGCCTTTGGTTTCTTTGGTGATTTGACCTTTGGCGATTTGTCTTTCGGAGATTTTGCCTTAATCGGTGATTTGGTGGCTTTCTTGGTAGTGGGAGACTTGGCGACTATCTTGGGAGACTTTGCAGCTTTCTTGGCGGGCTTGGCTACCTTCTTGGCGGCTGTTGGTTTCTTGGGCTTAACCGCTTTTTTGGTTTCTGCGGCCGGCTTAGCTGCTGCTTTTGGCTTCTCTTTTTTGGATCCCAGTTTGAAGGAACCGCTTGCTCCTGTTCCTTTGGTCTGCACGAGAGTACCGTCAATCACTGCGCCCTTCACGTATTTTTTTATGAATGGGGCCAACTTGTCCACATCCACCATGTAGTTGGCAGCCATGTACTTTTTGATGGCTTGGAGTGAGGAGCCTCCCCGCTCCTTCAGGCTGGTGACGGCGGTGACCACCATCTCTGAAACCTTGGGGTGGCTAGCGGCAACTTTTTTGGCTATCGGCTTCTTCGGACTGGCCTTTCCTTTCTTGGACGCTGGCTTTGAAATCGGGGTCGCTTCAGCCGGTACAGGAGACTCCGTATCTGTCATTTTATCTTCTGAAATTCCAAAAACAGGCGAGAAATGCGACTTGTTCAACCTAAAGTGTAGAGATAATGAATGCAACCAATATGAAGCACGAGGCTTTTATAGCGCGTTGGAGGTTGGCGCATGCGCACATTGCGCTTCCGTTACTCTCTTATTGTTGGATATTTGGTTTGTCTTTGAAAGTGTGTTTTTAGTTATCGAAACTTTGTTTTTATCTTCGTTTACACTATAGATGCGGTGTATTATATTATGTCAAAGTTTAATATAGGAATTGGGGTACGTTCTGTAATTATTTTACGCAAATTCAACATTTGCGTAGGTTTCAAACAATTGGTTAAAGATAGAAACCGGGGATTGGCTTCACCAAATTCCGAATAAATTCAACTATCTTTAATAGAGTTATTTAAGTTAGAGCTCTGATAATTTTTGTCTACATTCTTTGATTCATTGACTAGATGTATGCACATTTTGGTAGCTTTATACAATAAGTTAGTATTTTTTTCACTGATATCTAAGACTCGAATGTAGCACGAATGGTGATCATCCATGTGACACCGTTATCACTGTAAACATCGTTAAGGTTGAAAATATCGGTTGTTAATTAAATTTCTACAAAAATGCATGATATTATTGTGATAAATATTTGTGAGCATGTAAATTTAAAACTAAATATATTTTCATACATTTTTGGTAATGGAAGTTTCTGCTGAATGTATGTAGTATAAGTCGTCATCGATCGTCAACTTTCACGTATTATTGTTGTTTTGTTATTGTGTATGGCACAAACTTGTATATTAATGCTATATTGTGTATTAGTATTAAAATATATTCAATGATATCACTATTTTCATCAGAACATTTACAATTCATTAAAAATATCAAATAGGCAGCTGTAATGCATACGTGTATTTGCAAAATTCACTTTTAAGTAATATACTTTGAATGGTCAATTTTGCAAATAATGCTGTTTAAACAAATAAAACTATCTTATGAATTTGTTTACGCTTTGATAGTGTTGATTTCTTAAACATTTCTATCTTATGTAATTATTAAATAGACTCGCTTACAATAATGCATTTCAACGGTTTATTATTTTTTTTTTTTGCTAGCATTTTTCATTTGAAAATAGAAATTAAGATTACGATAGAAGTACTTTCAAATTAAATTATGGACCGGTTTAACAGTTATAAACAATATAAATGTATATGTAGAAGTATGTTCAATTTGGAATCCTTGTTCGAACGTGATCCATAACCGATGATGTAGGTATAATTAACATACTCATTTAAAATGGGGAGTTAAGCTTAAAATTCTCCAAAAAGACATTCAAAAATTGACCCCCACCCCCTGTCCACACGGTGTCCATTTTATCCCAGAACCCCCTCATAGACGTCCTTAAGGGTTTTTTAATAATAGGGTGTCCAACAAATTTGTTAGAACACGCAAAGGCCGATCCTATAAATTTCCAATTAGCACCCATCTAGCTACCCATTCTCCGATATTTTTTCCAGATTTTTCTGATTAACGGTAATTTCCTGACCTCGAAGGGATATTTCAGCATAAAACTGGTGTTTAAGACAAATTTACGCATAATTCCCGACTTTAATTCCCACGATTTTTAAAATTCAAGCACATTTTGGACTGGGGTCACATTTCTTCTTGTATCTCTTTTCCCTTTCACTAACCTTTGACTCTATTAAACAGAAAAACCAAAAACTGTAGCAATACCATCAATTGTTTTAGTTTGTGAATCATATTGTTATTGGCAAAAACAAACTTAGCATAACATACATATGTAAAAGCCGGTCGTATAGCTGTTGTACTCAACCAGAATGTTAAAATATCGAATTGTTCTTTAAACATTTAATGGCCTTAATTGTGTTTTACCATTTTGCAATAAACGATAATGATGTGGATTGACAAATTTTAGAAAACTTGAGTTTCATGCTTTTTTTGTAACAGCAGTAGTAAAAACACTACAAATTGCAATGAAATTTAATTATCCTTATTCATCGCAATTTTAAATTTAGAACGTGATGTATCGTAAAGCGATCACCAAATCGCGCTGAGACCACGATTATAGTGGATAATAATATAAAATATTACAGAAAAATGAATGTAATCCCATTTACGATTTAAGTTTATTATGGTGTTTTTGAATATGGTTGCCTGTTCCGGCAACAATCATTTAAACAGCCCACCAATCGCATAGCAACCTCCTCGTGTCTGTCCAATGAAATCGCTGTTAAGCCAAGCGCTTCCATTCGTTGAAATAATCCATGGATTATCCGACTCCCTTACCATAAATACGTCCAGCTCACAGTTGCTCTCTTCATTCTATAGCAGAATTTCCTATCGATAAGGTGTTAATCCGTTTAATTACTTTACTGTACAACCGAAAAATGCCACCAGCAACCTCCGGTAAAGCAGCAAAGAAGGCAGGGAAGGCCCAGAAGAATATCACCAAGGGTGATAAGAAAAAGAAAAGGAAGAAGAGGAAGGAAAGCTACGCCATTTACATCTACAAGGTTTTGAAGCAGGTCCATCCCGACACTGGAATTTCGTCAAAAGCCATGAGCATCATGAACAGCTTCGTCAACGATCTTTTCGAACGGATCGCCGTTGAGTCTTCCCGTTTGGCGCACTACAACAAGCGTTCCACAATCACCAGCCGGGAGATCCAGACCGCCGTCCGTCTCCTCCTGCCCGGAGAATTGGCCAAGCACGCCGTCAGTGAAGGCACAAAGGCCGTTACAAAGTACACCAGCTCCAAGTAGAACAACCATTCCCCATAAAATTTGAAAAAAGGCCCTTTTAAGGGCCACCACAATTTGAGAAAGAGATTTAAATGCAGTCATGTGTGCGGTTAAATGTTATTTTAAAATTAGCGTTACGTTTATATTGTATATTTTGTCTTCAAATGGAAAATTTAAAACTAGGTATTGTTCAATAATTATTAAAAGAAAGTGGCTTAACAACAGGAAGAATTTTAAGGTGCGTTTCCATGTGAGAGAAACTCGAGATGCTCTATAGCAGTTCCTCAAAAATGCAGCGCGTGCTACTGTTGAATAGCTGTCATTGATAGCAGCTCGCAAAATACGATCCATGTTCGAATTTTGAGAGCAGCTGTCGAGATGCTTTTGTTTAGATATTTAATGTTAAAAGCTAAGTTTGGGAAATTTTGTAGAATACGAGATGCATGACGAGTAACTCGCGAGAGTTGATCTCTCGTGTAAACGCACCTTTACAAATTAAAAAACCCTAAGCATAAACACCTCGACAACTGCTCTCAAAATTCGAACATGGTTCGTATTTTGCGATCTGCTATCAAAGAAGCTATGGCTCGCGTGTCCACTAGCGAAAAAATCCAGAGAGACAGCTCTCGAACAGTAGTATGCTCATCTTTGCACGTGCTACATTCAGAACTGCTTTCGAGAGTGCTAGTACTACATGGACTGCACCTTTAGTTTCAAATCGGCAATAAAAAGGATTAGAAGTTAGTATTGTATAGCTATAAAATATCCTCACACATTTAACATTACCACTTCAAAGAATGTGCACAAAAAGCATGATATGTGCCAAAACAACCAACATACAGTGGTCAACTTAATTGATGTAACACCAGTAAAATTCCACAAATTGACAAAATAAAACCACTTAGCAACTTTAAATTTGTTTTAAGGTGAATCACAACCCTATCACCTTCAATGGGTGAAATTTTAAAACACAATTCCAGCCAAACCAAAAGAGATTAAATAAAAATAAAAATTGTTTAAAATAGCTTGATAAATCAGCAATGGTATCACTTTTTCGCTTTTCAATTTGAAATGGTAGATTTGTTTAAAATTAATAAACAAGTTTGAAAAATGTCCGTTAATTTGAATTCTTGTGCTGCCACCTGCTGGCAGCATGGGCAAATTAACGGTCATTTTTCAAACTTGTTTATTAATTTTAAAAAAATCTACCATTTCAAAGTGAAAAACGAAAACGTGATATCATTGCTGATTTATCAAGCTATTTTAGACAATTTTTATTTTTATTTAATCTCTTTTGGTATGGCTGGAATTGTGTTTTAAAATTTCACCCATTGAAAGTGATAGGGTTGTGATCCAGCTTAATAGGTACCATTTTAATTGAACAAATAATGACAATTACTTAACCAAAGTTACTTATAATGATACATTTCATTATAAAACAATAGAAAATGGAGGAAAAAAAACATTTTTCAGATGCAACATAAGTGATGGGACACCAATCATAATATGCATGCAAAATGTTGTATATGACTAACTATTAATTTATAGGACCACCATTATGTTTGGTGACTTCTGCCAATCTTCTTGGCATGGAATCCACCCGTCATTTTATCTCTTTTAAGTAGAATTTTTACCATTCATCCAATTGCACTCTTTTGAGGTATTTTTTTTAGAAATCGTGTGTGCTTTTAATATTTCTCCCTAAAATCTCCCATAAAAATTCTTTTTTTTTAAAGTCAGGACTTTATGCTGGTGAATGAAGTTGAATTGGAAGATTATATTAGTATCCATTCTTTTGCTAAGTGTGATGTTTGCTCGGTGTCATTGTCCAGTTGAAATATCCACTGTGTACCTAACCCAAATTTTGCTATAGTTGGTACCAAATTCTATTTTAGTTAGCCCACATATTTACATTTGTACATTATGTCATCAATAAAAACTTAATTGACCACCAGATTCTGACATCTAGCCCCTAACAACAATGCTCTCTTCACCATGCTTTACAGTTGGTATGAGATGTTCGGTACCCAAGGCTGTGCCACGTTTCCTCCAAACCTTTTCTCTGCCAAAGCTTCCAAAAATATTAAATATGCTTTCATCTGTAAATAATACAGAATTTCAGAATTGCTGTGCATGATTTAGGAGTTTATTTTCAAAGTCTAACCATTGTGTTAGATTTATGCTGCTAATTAGCAGTTTTCTTTCTTGAGTTTGGCTATGAAAACCATTTCTATGAAAAACTCTGCAACAGGTTTTAGGATGTAGAGTTATTCTATCAATTTCCTGGACCTGGACTATTGTGGACTCATTCGAATCAGTTGTTCTTGGATATTTGTTCACAACCTTGATCACAGCCCACTCGGTTCACTCACTAATCTTTCGTTTGGGACCACTTCTAGATTAATTTTTAGCTCAGTTACTGTTTGTAAAACGTTTCTACTATATTTCGAATAGTCGATCAACTTACTCAAATAAATTCGGCAATCTCACGCACACTTAATCCATCTGCAATCCATCATAAAACCTCAAAAGAGTGATATTGGATGAATGGCAAAAATTCTACTCAAGAGATAAAATGACAAGTGGATTTCCATATCAAGAAGATTGGCAGAAGTCAACAAGGTTGTGAACAACAAGGTTGTGTTCCTACAAATTATTAGTTAGTCATATACAATATTATACATACATGTATATTTTGGATAGTGTCTTATCACTTTTGTTGCATCTGAAAAATGTTGTTTTCCATTTTCAATTATTTTATTATGAAATTACTCAATATTAAGTAACTTTGGTTAAGTAATTGTCATTATTTGTTCAATTAAAATGGCATTATAACAAATTTAAAGTTGCTAAGTGTTTTTATTTTGTCAATTTGTGAAATTTTACTGGTGTCCCATCAATTAAGTTTGACCAGTGTATTTCCAATATGATATTGGCAATTTCACCAGCAAAGTCGAAACAAATTCCTATATGGGAAGACTGGGGAGCATTGAGACACTTTTTACTAAAACATTTCAGCACATGAAGTGGCTGTGTATGAACATTTTATAAAGTGAATTCTATCAAATCTACAGTAAATTTTCAAGGCTGTATACGTACATAAGGGGGAATATAGGAAATTATTGGGAAGTAAAAGTGATGTTTTTCTGCTCTAGAATTGCAATTATTCTGTATTAAAAGTGCTTTTTTGTACGATTTTGAAGGTAAAAACGCAATTTTTCTGCTTTAAAATTGCTATTTTTATTTTCTGGACCCTATCCCCCTCAGTATGTCAGGACATCCCTTTGTGATTTGACATTTTCAAAACCGCCATAAAATTTGAAATGGTTCCTTACTTGCTTTCTCATTGGTTGACGAAGCCTGCTTTTTATTGGCGGTTCACTTTTCCTCTGTTATCCACTTCTCGGGTATATAAGGAAAGCTCTTTTACCATTAGATATTATCGACTTCGACTTGCACGCTTGCAGGTTAGCTTGTCTTTTTGTACCTTAAACTTACTTTATAATGTCTGGACGTGGAAAAGGCGGCAAAGCGAAAGGAAAGAGCAAGACCCGCTCTAGCCGTGCGGGACTTCAGTTTCCAGTCGGCCGTATCCATCGTCTCCTCCGCAAGGGCAACTACGGCGAGCGCGTGGGCGCTGGGGCTCCCGTTTACTTGGCTGCCGTCATGGAGTACCTGGCCGCCGAAGTTCTCGAGTTGGCCGGCAACGCTGCCAGGGACAACAAGAAGTCCAGAATCATCCCCAGACATTTGCAGTTGGCCATCAGAAACGACGAAGAGTTAAACAAATTGCTGTCAGGAGTAACCATCGCACAGGGCGGCGTCTTGCCCAACATCCAGGCCGTACTTTTGCCAAAAAAGACCGAGAAGAAATAATTGTCATCCTCTAATTTCATAACAAAGGCCCTTTTAAGGGCCACCAAATATTGAGAGCGATTGCTGATGTTGTGATTTGAGCTTTTTGTATTTAAATCTTTCAGGTTTTGATTACAGTAGATCCTACAATGTCGTGTTAAATTTGACCATACCAAAGCTTAAAGTTTGTATTTATTTTTTTAAAAAGTACGAACTAGTTAAGGGCCACTAAAAAAAAATTACTTCAGGACGTCGTCGACGTCCATATTTTTTTATAGAAATCTTAACCCAATGCAAATTAAATGTATTAAATTGTTTTGAGAAAGTAAGGACCACGCTTGGATGTCCCAGGTGTCTGATCAGCAAGACCTAAAAAAGATGACCTACTTTGGTGTACATTTCTTTGTAGTCCCTTTTGCATAGCGCGAGTAGGGTCACCTGAACTTCAAAATATGGCCCTTATTTCTAGTACTTTAAATTTTCTTCGTCAATATCAAAACAGTTGCACCCTCTATTTAGTCTGTTTTATGGTTTGTAGTTTTCATAGCATTATTTATTAATAAAGTTAGATTAACTTCTTGGTGCTGATAGCTGATTTAACGAGAATTGCAAACTCCCCACCTTGAGGAAAAGCCTTTTGAACGATCCGTAAAGGTGTGTTTCCACGTGAAATTAGCTCTCGCGAGTTACTCTACATGCATCTCGTATTCCATAAAATTTACCAAACTTTAGCTTTAAACATTAAAAACCCTAAACATAAGCATCTCGACAGCTACTCTCAGCGATAGCTATCCAACAGTAGCACGTGCTACTTTGCGGCTGCTATAGACAGCATCTCGAGTTTCTCTCAAGTATAGACTCGATGGTTTCATCGAGCTAAAAATTAATAAAAGAAATGCCAGTTGATACTCTTTCGCTTATATGATGGCCCTAAAAAGGGCCCTTTTGTTTAAAATTGATTTGTAGTCGGTTGAATAAATTACTTCTTGGTGGTCGTCTTCTTTACAGCTTTTTTCGGCTTTGGACTCTTTGGTTTCCTCGGACTTTTCGCCTTCTTTTCCTTGTTGGGGGCCTTTGCTTTTTTAAGTGACTTGGCCTTCGGAGATTTTGACTTAATCGGTGACTTGGCGGCTTTCTTGGCTGTTGGAGACTTTGCAGCTTTCTTGACGGGCTTGGCTACCTTCTTAGCGGCTGTTGGTTTCTTGGGCTTAACCGCCTTTTTGGTTTCTGCGACCGGCTTAGCTACAGCTGCTTTTGGCTTCTCTTTTTTGCCTCCCAGTTTGAAGGAACCGCTTGCTCCTGTTCCTTTGGTCTGCACGAGGATACCGTCAATCACTGCGCCCTTCACGTATTTTCTGATGAACGGAGCCAACTTTTCTACATCCACCGTGTAGTTGGCAGCCATGTACTTTTTGATAGCTTGGAGTGAGGAGCCTCCCCGCTCCTTCAGGCTGGTGACGGCGGTGACCACCATCTCGGAAACCTTGGGGTGGCTAGGGGCAACTTTTTTGGCTATCGGCTTCTTCGGACTGGCTTTTCCCTTCTTGGACGCTGGTTTTGAAATCGTTGAGGCCTCAGCCGGTACTGGAGATTCCGTATCTGTCATCTTCTGAACTTCCGAAAATAGGCGAGAAATGCGACTTGCTCAAACTACAGTGTAGAGATAAATGAATGCTGCCATTTTGAAGTACGAGGCTTTTATAGCGAGTTGGAGGTTGGCGCATGCGCACTTTGCTCTCCCGTTACTTGCTTTTCGTTGGATATTTGGTTTGTACTCGAAAATGTGTTTTTTAGGTATCGAAAGTATGTTTTTATTTCCGTTTACACTATAAATGCGATGAATTATATTATTTCAAAGTTTAATATAGGAGTTGAGGTAAGTTCTGTAATTATTTGACGTAAATCCAACATTTGCGTAGGTTTCAAACAACTGTATAAAGATAGAAACCGGGGATTAGCTTCATCAAATTCCGAATAAATTCAGCAAAATAATAGAGTAATTTAAAAGTTAGAGCTCTGATTATTTGCGTGTTCATTCTTATACTCATTGACTAGATTTGTGCAAATTTTGGTAGCTTTTTACACAAATTTAATATTTGTTTTACTACTATGTAAGACTCAAATGTAACACGAATGGAGACCATCCATTATAGTCCTGTAATCACTTCAAACATAGTTGTCTTCGAAAATATTAGTGGTATATTAAATTTCTGCTAAAATGTATGGTATTATTTAGATAAATATTTCCGAACATTTTTATATTTAAAATAGAATATATTCTTGTACGTATGTACATATGCAGCTCGTCAACGTCTAAATTCATCTCTATACCAATGGTTGGCAAAAAAGTTTTAAATCGCATAATATTTATTTTGTCTTTGTATTGGTCTTTTGTTTATAAATATCGCGGATTATTATACTTTTTAAATAACATATTATTGTTATGTTAATACTATTTTTAGTACAAACAGTTTAGGTGATACACTGTGTACTTCTGACAGTCAACCAGCCTGGAAGGATTCGACAGGAAAAAATATGTATAACAACACAAATTTTGATTTAGTAATTCGAAATACATATTTGGATTAGATGGACACAATTGAAGCAGTTGATGAATGTGGGCAAAAAGTGCAAAAGATTAATTGGAAAGCTGACTAAATTTTGACCAAAAATTCGTATTGCGCATATTTCAGTTTTGCCTCACAATTCATATAAAAAATAATGTCCATACCACATCGCTACGTGTCCTAAAAATGGTTATTTGACCGAAGAAAATGAGTAGATAATTTTTGAAAAAAATGTTGGTGTAATAGTTAATAAGAATAAGAGTGTTATATTTTTATGTTTACATCACGTTACTGTTAATTATATTTATGTCCTGAATAAAATATGCCAAATACGTATACTGTAAGTTTAATATACATATATGAACTTTATGGAAATAATTGCATTCAAATCTTTCTAAAACGTTAAATCGATCCACTATTTTTACAATAACTATTTTCTGTTTGTGCGAAAAAGACAATCATATATGTATTGGTGAAGTCTTTTATACAAAATGAAATTACGAAATGTATATCTGGAAACGTGTTGATTTTTAAAACATTAGCACGCTAGGAAATTATTAAAAACTTTTTAATTCACTAAATATAGGATAATGATTTACTAGGGCTGGTTGCACCAATAAAGGTTAAGCTAAACCTGAGGTTAACCGTGAGTTAACTACGAAAAAGCATTGCACCAAACGAAGTTAACAGTTGACCATTGGTTATACTAACTTGAGGAAAATTTAACCCAGCTACTAGGCAGGGTTAACCTAAGGTTTACAATAAAAATGGAGGTCGAATCAGATGAAGATATACCGTTTATGGACTTCATGGATGATGTCTACCAATCTACAAAGCATGTAAAATTAGAGGCCGTCCATAAATGACGTCAAGCACTAAGGAAGGTCCACACATTTGTGACGAGGCTTTAAAAATGAAAGTACATTAGGGACTGGGACACATTAGTTTTTTAATGGAATTTGTGTGTGATTTTTCTTAGGTAAAAATGCAATTTCAATTTGGATTCCGGACATTATTTCCCCCTCTCCCCCCAAAAACGTAATAATATATGTATACGCAGCAGCCCCTGCACCCCTCGTTTGAGGAAGTGCTTTTTGAATGTCCCCTGAGCCTCTTCACCGGAAGCTTTCTAACCGACGTCCGCCTTTTACTACATATGAGGGCGGTGCTAATTCTGGATTTTGCTTGAATTTTCTTATTAAAAATATACAGAATAAAAACAAAATTAATAATTCCTAGCAGCTTTACTGCTCTCCAAATGAGTTGGATATACCAATGCTAAACAATTATTAAAATTAACCTCCATTTACATAACCAAAGCGACGTTTTTTTGTTCGCACCGGAAGCGATGTAACAAACGTCCGTCTTAGGCTCCCCCCTTCAAAAGGTGGAGCCTTAATGCACGGCGTATAAATAGCTTGCACTACTTTTTTAAAAACATCATTTTAAAGTTGCCGAGTTTTGTACAAGTTATTTGAAGATGTCGGGACGTGGTAAAGGAGGCAAGGGATTGGGAAAAGGGGGTGCCAAGCGCCATCGCAAGGTTTTGCGTGATAATATCCAGGGTATCACCAAGCCGGCTATCCGTCGTTTGGCTCGCCGAGGTGGTGTCAAGCGAATCTCCGGACTCATCTACGAAGAAACTCGTGGAGTGTTGAAGGTGTTTCTGGAAAACGTTATTCGAGATGCCGTCACCTACACCGAACACGCCAAGAGAAAGACCGTCACCGCCATGGATGTCGTATACGCACTGAAACGCCAAGGCCGTACTTTGTACGGATTCGGCGGCTAATCAATTTGAACCAAACGAGACCCAACTGACCATAAACGGCCCTTTTAAGGGCCACCACATTTTGAAAGAAATTCTGATGTTGCGATTCTATTATTTTCAGGTACCTTAATCTTATCTTGCCTTTGTGGTTCAAATAAACTATTAAATACTATTTCGCAATACTTGCTCATTAGGTGTTTCGTGGATAGATTGAATAAAACTTCCTATTTATACTATACACCGAGTTACAGTATATTTACCGTCGAACCCGCTTAATTGCACATATTCTCCATGCCCTGAACTTTTCCACATTATGTGAAACCGGATAAATGCACATATTTTGCAATACCCTTGTGCAACTTTTGTATGGAACTGACCGGATATTTGCTCATTGAGTTGGAACAATCCAGCATGGGCCATGGATTAAATATATTAGACACATTTGGAAACACCAGTGCATGTAAGGCTAAGTATATACAGTAGAAACTCGATTATCTGGACTAATTGGGACCATGGGTCATCTGGATAATCTAGTTTCTACTGTATAGGGCAATTTCTGAGCTGCCAGTCAGTGGTTAGTTACCTGCAGGAATGTCTTGCACTTAGTTTAAAAGAATAAAACTTTTTTTATATATATATTTTACCTTATATATATTTTTTTAAATTGCAGTTTTTTCTTTTAGAAATGGAAAGTAGACTGTATTATGATCGTAACAAGCTAACAAAAATCGAAATAAATGTACTCAAAAGTCCCCAAAAATGTACACTAAGGGCCTAAAAAAGTGTACATTTTTGAAGTCGTTTTCGGGGCCCTTCGGTTACATTTTTTTCGATTTTTTTGGCTATTTATGATCGCAAAAACGTCTACTTTCGAATTTTGCAAGAAATATACACTTTTGAGAACATTTTTAGGGACCTTCGGGTACATTTTTTTCTCGATTTTTTTGGCTTTTTATGATCGAAATAACGTCTACTTTCTAATTCTGCAAGAAACCTATGCTGCAAAAACTTACGCCGCACATAATTTATGCTGCAAAAAACTTGCGCCATTAAAAACGTACGCCGCAAAAACCGATGCCGCCAAAAACTTACGGCTACCCCCTGTCCACATTCAATCAGACACCCCACCCGTATACATTAAGGTAGCATGTGTACGTTTCATGTGTCCTAATCTTTAGTTTTGTGCCGGATAATTGAGGATCCGGATGATTAAGGTCCGGATAATCGAGTTTCTACTGTAATTGTTCGCTTATAAATGTGCATGTACAGGTATATGACTACACGTATAGCGCAAATGTAAACATCTGACCATATATGTACACAAAATATGTGAACAACGTGAAAAACGTCGTTTACAGGTAAACGAAATGGAGAAAACATGTCAAATTGCACTTGGTATGTATATATTACTAACATTACATAGTTTATGCAACATCAAAAACAAATCCCACAACTTAAACAAGAAAAATGTAAATTACAAAATGATAAAATTTTACCGCCAAAAAAGTATGTGAACAAAATCTTATTATTGTTGAGTTTGTTAATTTATGGCTAACTGGTTAAAGATACTAATAAATACCTATGCAAATTTAAATTCTGGCAAGATTTTACAATACATATGTTCATTGTTTCAAGTTTAAAGTCAGTTTCATTAACAATGGCTCCTAAACAAAGTGAGATTTCGATTGCCAACAGAGAAAAAATGATTTATTTGCAAGAAAATGGTAGAACATTTTGAGATATTGCAAAAGAGTTGAAACTATCATGTGCTGCTGTTCATAATATTGTGAGAAAAAAGAGACTGGAACTGTCATCAACAAACCAAGAACAGGCTGACCATGCAAGTAAACTGTGAGTGAAAAACGATATGTTGAAAGTTGTGCCTTGAAAAACCCTAAAGTCTTCAAAGATTGTTAAGAAACACCTTGCATCAGCATCAGGGAAGGTTGTGGCAACACAAACCATCAGAAATATTCTTCATAATGCTGGTATAAAAGGTAAAAGGCCAAGAAGAAAAACATTCATCAGTGAAGTAAGCAGGCAGAAATGCCTAGTTTGCTATGAAATATAAGGACAAGCCATTGGAATTCTGAAAAGATGTAATATTCTCAGATGAGAGTAAAGGCCTCTACACATTTGAACGTTTTGTTACGTTATGTTGCCTGTTTCGCTATGGTATGCTATGTTACGGAAACACCCTACACATTTCTATGTCGACTTTTTTCTGACATAAGCTTGCAGCGCCGCCTATTTCAGGATATTTCTCTGCATTCTTGCCCTCTTGCTCTTTCTGTGCTATTCTGTGCTCGGCATCTGCTATATGAGGTACATTTTGTATAAAATTTTATCTCTTTCTACTTGTGTACCAAGTGTAAATTAGAAGCCTAGAAGAAGTAGTGAAAGTTACACAACGCTGTTTAATAAATTTCATCTATCTTCCCATTGGTGGGAATAGAAACTGTTTCTATTCTTTTATGTTGCCTTAAGTTGCCTTATGCATGTCGAAGTCGTCTGCTAGTGACGTCAAAATAACATAGCATAACATAACATAAGAAAAACGTAAGAAAATTGGGGCTAGAGGAGACATTTATCTTTCAGCAGGACAATGACCCAAAACATACTGCAAGAATTTCAAAAGAGTGGCTCCTTTATAATGGCCTCATCAATTAAAAACCCCACCTCAGTCTCCAAACCACAACCCAATCGAAAATCTTTGGCATTCTTTGGACCAGAACATAAGAAAACGCTCCATTACAGGCAAAGATTGCCTGAAGAAGATTCTGCAAGAAGAATGGAGTAAATTATCCAAGGATTTGACCAAG
>JAQGAE010002278.1:0-18525 GCA_034696685.1 Julus scandinavius | reverse complement strand
GAAGATGGGGGCACAAATTTGGTAGTGGAGGAGATGGGGGAACAAATTTAGGTTGTGGAAGATGAGGGGGGCGCAAATTTGGGTAGTGGAAGAGATGGGGTGAAAATTTGGGTAGTGGACGATGGGGTGAAAATTTGGTTAGTTGAGAAGATGGGGGCACAAATTTGGTAGCGGAGGAGATGGGGGAAGAAATTTAGGTAGTGGAAGATGAGGGGGCGCAAATTTGGGTAGTGGAAGAGATGGGGGTGAAAATTTGGGTAGTGGAGGATGAGGTGAAAATTTTGTTTGGTGGGGGAGATGGGGAGTGCAAATTTGGGTAGTGGAGGAGATGGGTAGAGTAAATGTGAGTAGTGGAGGAGATGGGTTCAGTAAATGTGAGTAGTGGAGGAGATGGGGAGAGCAAATTTGGGTAGTGGAGGAGATGTCGGAGTGCAAATTTGGGTAGTGGAGGAGATGGGTAGAGCCAATTTGAGTAGAGGAGGAGATGGGGAGAGCAAATTTGGATAGTGGAGGAAATGGGAGGGAAGCGAAAATTTTGGTAATGGAGGAAACGTTTGGGCTAAAATGAACACCATGTGGACAGGGGGTAAGGATGGGTCAATTTTTGAAGGAATTTAGGGGACGTCCTTTTTGAATGATCCCTTATGATTTTCCAATATGGTGTAGGAAAGCATCAGCAGAGGTCCCTAGATGAGCCCTACCTCTGTTGTCCGTCCTTCCCATGAGCGGATACATGTATACTCGTTATTTAAAATTGTATAATCAAAACGATATCAAAGATAAGACTCGAAATCCTTATTTTATATCATAATTATTTGAGATTACACTCATTAAAAATGTTCCCCCTTCACATTCCAGTCAGCGAATGATGTGATAAACATCTCAATTTTATCGCAACGGCGCCACCGTCGAGCGCTGCAATATTTTACAACGATGACGTTAATAAGGGGAACACCCGTGAAATTTCAGATTAACTGACAAATTTAAAAGGGAAAAATCGCCGAGATTAACTCATCAAAATCAGGCCTCCGTGCATTTCATTACGAGCCCCTTGTGCAATTATTAATAAACTTGCGAGACCAGAGTGTACTTTTATTCCTTTGGCGGCTCCCTGCCTAGGTAACTTATCTTTTACCCTCCAATTAACTCTTGATTCGCCGTGGACACGTTAATTAATTTCGCCAAAGTTCACGAAATAAATACCGTGATGTAACCCCTGTGGAGAGACAATGACTTTTAAATACCGCGCTTGATTCTGTGGCTAACCTACAACAGCTACGCCATCTAGTGACACAAACTAACATGTGTGGCACTTTTCATCATGCTGGATTACACTCTGGGAAGTGTTCTCTTATTTAAAGCAAGGGCTGGCTCACTAGAGACTGGTTCCAGAATAAAATATTCAGAGGAATGCCCACTGTTGAGGATATCGACCATGTTATCAGAGTCTGCCCCGCACTTGGCCCTGTACCCTGTTGCCTAAAAGTAGACCCTACGTTCCAAAGGAGTTGTGGCAGCCCTGGCTCTCCATTGGACGCTGTGACGTCATGACGTCCAACAGCCACTGGGGACACTGACCACTGCCCAAGGCCAGTTCGGCTGACGTAGTGGTCAAGACCCTTAGGCTCGGTCTCTTGGCCCCCAGCGCTCCTCGAGGTGAGACGTCTCTCCCTCAACTGCAGCTTTGCCAAACTAACTAAATTTGTAATCATTGTTATATTATTTTTGCTAACCTGAATAATCTGTCATTATTATACCAAGTTAAAAATAAACAACTAATTTGAGTAAACCCAAACTCGTGTTTAATCATCGATTCTTGGAGGTCCGAAGATCTCCAAAGAGTAATCTAATCTAATGGATGGAGGCAAGAAGTACAAAAAAGAGTGCCTTTCTACTTAGGGGCCATTCAATAAGGACGTCCCCGACACTCCTTCAAAAATGAACCGCCACTCCACCCCTTTCCACATGATGTCCATTTTAGCCCAGATCCCCCCCCCCACACACCACCCCTAATAGACGTCCTTAATTTTTTTGAAAAGTAGAGTGTCCAGAAAATGTGTTTAAACATACAAAGGTTCTGCGAACACATTTCTTCCGGTGTCCCTTTCTTCTTTTACTAACCTTTAAAACTCAATTAAATAGAAAATCCAAAAACTGAAAAATACCATAATAGCTGCCCCCTCTCTACCCCCTGTCCACATACCTGCAGGACCCCACCCCTCTTGAGGTCGTTTTTTGGAACATGTTGGACGTGGTGTCCACTTGCCAGAAGACCTCCCTACCCCCCTCATGAGGATATCGTTTTTGAAAGGCCCATACTAACTCTAAAAAAATACTCTCATTAGTGGACGTCCATAATGGCTTTCCCCCTCCCCTTCCCACGTGCCAGCAGAACCCCCTATTCCCCCCCCCCCTCCTCCCCCCTCATGAGGACTATATTTTAAATTGAAGCCACTAGTGTTTTGTGAATCTTGTGTTAGTGAGTTTCAAAAGAACACCAAATTAAGTTTTTACTGCTTATAAATTTGTTTAATTGTAGTTTTTTTTCTTGTTTTTTAGCGACCAATCAGGTTCTCACAATCATAAAGGAGGAGGAGGCGAAGGAGGCCGCAGGTTCAATAAACGAAACAATCAGTATCACCACCCATCACCCCGCCACAACAACAACAACAACAACAACAACATGGCGACTGAGCTGGGGTTGTGTTGTCCAACGGTGGAGGAGCCAAGTGGGACCAGAATAGCATTAGCCGAAACAAAAAGCAAAAAACTTGTAATAGTGAACAACGACGAACAGAGTCCTCAGGTGTTCTACGAGGTGCAATGTGCCCCAAATGTGGAGAACAAAACGTGTAATTACGTGGAGAAAAACAAGCGGAAGTACTCTTGGTGTGTGCAGCGTTACAGTTACACCTATGCCCTCGTCAAAGACATAGACAGTAAGAAAAATGACTGGAGGTTAGACCATATCCGAATTAAAAATGGCTGCACTTGTGAATTAAGGATTAACAGGTGAAAAAATGAAAATTACCTCCTAAAAAAATGACCAGTAAAAATGCTATGAGTTGTACAGTTCGTGTGTATAAAAAATCAGAAGATCAAGAGGAAGAAGAAGAAGAAGAAAAGACTTAGCTCCTATCTCGAAATGTTATTTAATCTTATTATTATTGTTGTTGTTGATATTATCACCAATGTCCAGTTTCCTCCATTGTCCGTCCGTATGCGTGTACAGTGTGAATGTAGTGTGATGCCCTTTAAAAATGCAGCTATTATGCATGATGCCATTTCTGTCATAATATTTTTTTTTTCGTCCAGATAGTGCTAGTACTATAAGGTTACGAGACACAACCTACCACCAGGTGACATGAACGATACAACTTTTGTTTGCGAGTTTCTGATAGATTCAAGACTCAGTATTTTCTCGGGAATTCTTAGTAAAATATTACGTCTGCACTTTGAGTCATAAAAACGTAGAACCCAATAGAAAAATCACAACTTGGTGAAAAATGCTTCGATTAAAATGAAACTTGGCACTTATATAGAACAATAGTGTAGGAACAAAAATGGATTATAAAATGTGCTTAAAATTTTATCAGGTGGCCTTTACACAAGCCAGGAGTCGAACGCGACATTCTTTGATTGACGAATCGATTATACGCTGGTCGAGTTCGATCCAAGTTTTCTTAATTCGTATAGTTTCGAGTCTTCGATATTATTAATCTTCTGTTTGTAAACCTTTTCCTGGAGAACTCACCACATTTTGTAGTCCACTGGATTCGGGTCTAAACTGTTTGGTGGTCAGGGGTTGGGTTCGATGAACTGTGGCGTTTCCGGTTGCAGCAGTTCAACTGTTTCTCGAGCACGGTGAGCGGGCGCAATGTCTTGTTGAAAAATGGAAAATCCGAGATTTGACACATGTCCGGAACATGTTTTTTATTGTTCTATGTAAATGCCAAATTTCATTTAAATCGAAGCATTTATCGCGAAGTCGTGATTTTTTTTTATTGGGTTCTACTTTTTTATGACTCACAGTGTAGAATACAGTGATTCTCAAACTTTTTGGTCTCAGGAAGCTTAAAATTTCAAGAGTTTTGGTCTTATTATGAACCATAAGAAACCCTGTGATACTAGAGGTTTGAGAAACCCTGATCTAAAAGTTTGCCAAAAAAGTTTATTCTTTCGTATTGGGACTTAAACCAAAATTTGAGATATAGACTTACGAGTTTTTGTAAACAGGTGCAAATTTGTTTACTCTTTCAAAAATTCTAGGTTGTTGAAAATAATTCGGAAACTGCTTGAGATTGAGACCATTACTGTAAACTACGAGAACAGTTGAGTTTTTAAGTTACACGAGATGTTTTATTCTTTAAAAAATAATGAATAAAAATATGGGGTTTTAAGCCGTATATCGGTCCTTGTGGTGTTTTCATTCAATAGCCTTAGTCACGGAATGGATTTCAACCTATAGTTGTCATACTTAATTCAACCTACTTGTCTTCCAAATTGAACCTAGTTCCAATTAAATCCTAGTGCAAACTAGATTTCATCCAAATCGGTTGAGATATGATGTTTTCAACTAGATTGAATCCATTCCGTGACTACAACTAATAATTTCCAGAATAACTTATGACGTTCAACTGTGAATTTCTCATAGGGCCTGTCTTTGAATGTTCTTTTTATAGGTTAAACAAGATGGCGGAGGCAATAAGCCCTAAATCTCAAAATTAAGATGCCTAATGTACAACTTGAATCTTTTGTAAGTGCCATAAAACAACGATTAAATGGACCATAAACCTGCTTAAATTGACCAACCAACGAACAAATTAACAACAATGGAGTCGTGGCCAACGACTTTCAAATTTGGATTCAGTTTGAGAACTGTTAAGCACACTTAAGTACCAACCTGAGAAACCTGAGAGAGAGTCATTTGTGCATAAATGTAATCTAATTAAGCTCTATTCAAAACTTGGACAAGCCAAAGGCATGGATTTTTCCTTTAATGAAAGGCATGTTTAGGATAAATCAAATAAAAACACCCTATTTTGAAGAAGGAGGTCTATCCAAATATTGCGAGGAATTTTGTCACGAAATCCCTCATCTGGTTTGTTGACCCCGAGGAGGAAATACTCACATTCTTTAAATCCCGGAATTGAACTTTGAACTTAACCCACCTCTTTGCCATCCTTCAATTACCCTCTCTTAAGCCAAAAAAAAGATGGAGAACAGCTGGCAAGGAACCACTTTTCTTGAATGCTTTGCAAGTAGTCTAATTGTCAGTTAATGTTAACAGCAGGTTAATGAGCTCTACAAGTTTAAACCTACAAGATTAAATCCTTTTGATATCGGATGATCCAATTTTCAAATGTTCATACATATTAATTAAAAGAAATTGGAGTAGTTGATCATATGAAATGCCAAATTATAGTCAAGATTTTTATATATAGAGCAAAATCTCAAATAGGAGCCATTCAAAAAGGATGTCCCCGAAATTCCTTCAAAATTTGACCTCCTCTCCCCCTACCCCCTGTCCACATGCCAGAAGAACACCTACCCCATCTTGAGGACGTCCATTATGAATGGCCCCATACCATAAATTGCGAGGGGCGGTCAAAAAGTCTTGCATATTCGTTGATTATTCGAAAACAAGATGTCGTATAAAAAAACTGAAATAGCCATTTTAAAGAGGGCGAAATTTGAATTTTAGATCACTACATGGCGCCACAATTCATGCAGAATTTCGAACAAACTATCAAAAACAAAATGGCGCCTCACTCGAAAGTGTTCATGCGAGAGGAACAACGAAGTGTTATTCGTTTTTCAGTGTTGAAAGGCATGAAACCGAGTGAAATTTACAGTGAAATGTTAGGAGTTTATGGTGACAAATTTGTTTCACAAAGTACGATACAGAGGTGGTGTTTAAACTTTAAGAAAGGACGCGAAACTGTAACTGACATAAAGAGAAGTCCCCGCTCTGCCCATGCCACAGCATACAAGATCAACATGTTTGGGTGGGAAACATTGAAACACCCGTCATACAGCCCCGACTCTTCATCGAGCGACTTCCATCTCTTTGGTCCACTAAAGGAACACTCGAGTGGTCAAAAATTCCAAACAGACGATGATGTGAAACTTGCGGTTTGGCAATATCTGCATAGTTGACATAACGCATTTTACGAGATGGGTTTAAGCAATCTCATCAAACTATGGGATAAATGAGTCAACAAACTCGGGTCCTACTTTGAAAAACAGAAAATTTCTTGCTCTTTAAAATAGCTATTTCAGTTTTTTTTTTACGACATTTGGTTTTCGAATAATAAACGAATATGCAAGACTTTTTAACCACCCCTCGTATTTGCAAGCATAAACTATATGTGTGTGATGTAATTTGTTTTCCATTGCCTACGATCAAATAATTGTTTATATTTTACCTTTTTATTTTCAACAGTGTTCCTAAATCACGTGGTTTGTTGAAATGGAAAATTTTAGGTGAAACTACAAAGTACTTCATTGATCATGAAGACACCATCCACAACTTGACGTGATAAGTGATCACTAATAATCTGTCCTTAAAAACTCAAACAAAATCAAAACAATTTTGTAATTTTTTTAAAAAACACATGTTGACATTAATTTTGTATTAAGGTCGCCTATGACCTTAATTTCAAAAGCTGCGATGACATTATTCCATGCAAACCTCTTTTCAATTAGATCAACAAATAATAAATTTCCAGAAAGTTAATTTGACAGGAATATTTTTTGTATTATTTTTAATTTTTTATAGCTTCCGGGGTTTGTTTCAATATTCTGGTTGCTAAAACGACTAATCAACCAGAAACAATGGTAATAAGGGAAGAGAAAAAGTTGTACTGTATGCAGTGTTTTTCAACCAGGCACACTGACCTAAAATTGTAGCGGAACACCGATTGAAAAACACTGGAATAAATGTAATGTATAAATTTAGGAATGCAAGGATGTTTTATTTTCATAATCTTGTAACTTAAATAAAATATTTCAGTTTGGTTCTTATTTATTTTTACATTTCACATTGAGCTAAAATAGGGAATTAATGGACGACCCTTAGGACTATGAAATATGGGATGATGGAAAGTGCCGCTTAAAAGTATTAATTACAAAATTTTGATTAATTACACGCTGCTAAAACGCGTTCCCACACATTTAATCACTTATTGCTCGGAATATTGCAGCTGATACCAGTTTTGGTGATCAGAAATGCTCCTCATTGGCTCATCATATAACCGAAAATATTTACATTAAAATTTCGGAGAAAGGATTTGATCCGAACAGACAGTTTGGTGACGATGGTTGGTGTTAGTGGCCTCAAGGAGGGTTGCAACAAATTTGGATAATTTAAACGCCCATATACGCAGAATGTTAACATAGTATTTTACTATACATTTCTACTAAATACTACATAAACATTTCATAACGTAATAAATAATTTACTATTTTAAACTAGGACACTAGAACTCAAAACAACTGATGTCAATATTATTATCATTTCACTCGGATTTTTTTAACTAATACATTATTTGCAACTTATTAGGACAGTATTTTTTGGTCATTTAAACAACAATCCAAATTAAATGTTTGTGAAATAATTATGACGTTATGAAAACTACGTCACATTGAAGTGTCTCAGTTATTTGATTGCTACATGCATATGGAATTGAAATTGGTTGTCTAAATACAAAATTTGAAACCGGAGTCAATTGCGTAATTGAGACGACGTCATCGATCATCATCAGTTTTTATATATTATTATTTGGGTTTATAACGGAGATGGGATATTTTTGGTATAACCAACGAGAGATTACAAAGTGCAGCAATTGACCCATTTTTTTAAAAACCGTTTCAATTTTTATTCTATAAAAATGACATAAAGTGGATTTTAAGTGATTACTGTTAAAAACATTCTACAACCTTGAATATATTTTTATTTTTATACGGTGTAATATTACCAAATTTTAAAATGTCCTAATATGACCCTATAGAAATTCTAAATTTACTTACTACGTTTCGAAACTTCACAAGTATACATTTTTTTAAAAACTTTTACTACAGAGTTTTGAATACCTGTTAAATTAAGTTGAACAAAATGTAACGTACTACATTAGAACATGTAATACTACTTTACGTTAAATTTATTAGCTGTAATCCCGATATGGATGAAAACTGATTTATTTAAACTAGTAGAACACTTTGGATAATTTTTTGTGTCCAAATCACCCATTAAGTAATCGCATTGCAGTTTAAAATCCCTCGCCATTTGCGACCTTCGTGGCTTCAAGACAAAGTTCAAAGTGAAACGGAAAATTAATCGACGTTATTAATAATAATAACACATTCGGCTTTTTATCACCAGTTTATTTATTAAGCCTGTTGGCTTTTTTATTAGCGATAATCTGAAAAATACGCCAGTATGTCTACCAGAGACGATTTTTTGGCGGCCCGGATTTAATACGATCGAATCAATGTAATTTAATCAATTTTTTGACGTAATCTTTGTTTCAAATAAAGCTTTGAATAAATGGAAATAATCAAAATGTCCCAGTTTCCAACTTACAGTTACAACTACTCCCAGTTTAGTATACAAAATATACTAGTCTTAACTATTTAATTGCAGCATTGTCAAGGGCTGACGAGGAACAATTTAAATATTATCATTATAAATCATAGTGTAATTTAATATTATATAGGTGTATAGGTCCACTTCTATAAATGGTTTCGTTTACTTTTAGGACATCTTTACTATAAAATAAGTATTTATACAACATATATGCACTGAATTTATGAAGGGGTAATTTCCTCATTTTCAGTATTAGACGTTTAGGGTTTATTGCCCTTTTAAGAAGAATATAAATATACATATGTATACTTAGAAGAAAGATTTACGAGTGCCCCATCTTTTTATTCACCTTTTTAAACGTTGTCACCGCAGTAAGTCAGGTAACTAGGCCATGAAGGTGGACGTCTTGTCTGGAGTCAAGAAAAGGTCCACACCGACAATCGTGTGAAGTCGGATAAATGTTTCATTACGAGTATTTAACAATAAGCTCCTCAAAAATAAAATAACTCATTTGCAAAATCTCTTAATGAATGGCTTTAAAAGCTTTTAATAGTTATTTCCGAATCCCGCCTTTACCACCAAAGGACCATTTGACATAAAGAGAGGACTCGAGGGGACCCTTTGCATACTTCTCTGGTAAGTAATTAAATACAATAAACGAACTATAGATTAACAATTCAGTCGCTAATTTCTACATTTAGATTAAGAAGTTAAGGCAATTTAAACTTTGGATAATTTGTCTGCATTTACAAATAATGATGGAAAAGTTTGGCATCAGGAAAACAGAATAAAAAAACAAGGATTGGTCACCGATGAAAAAACTTCCTAGTAAGAAATATAATATCCTTCCTAAAAGATGAACTTATTTTCGTTACCAACATCAACAGATTTAGTTTTCTTTTAATTTCAGAAATTTGATAACGTTAGAAGCAATGAATAAATTTGGCCATCTTTCACTCAAATAAATTGCTTCTTGAAACGTAAGTACATTTTCTAAGTAATATTTTTACTGTGATTTCCGTCTCCGTTCCGAGAACATAATGCGTCTATTATATTGATTTCAAATACACTTATACCTCGCTATACGGCGGCTTTTTATACTGCCTTTCGCTATAACTGCCTTTTTTAATTATGACACTTTTTCGATTTACGGCCCACAACTTATGGGTTTCACTTCGTTAAAGAAGAAAAATAATGAAAATCACAATGCAGAAAGAATTGATTCATTATACGGCTTTTTCGCTTTACGGCCAACTTTTCCGGAACGTATCTAGGCCGTAAAGCGAGGTATGGGTGTACTACGTCTGGGTTGATAAAAGTGATAAAATTTACATCAACCCCATTTTACAAGTAATCGTTTACAGATTTAATTATTCATTTTTTTGTTGATAATCTCCCATTGGGGCCATTCAAAAAGGACGTCCTCAAGAGGAGGGGGGAGATTGCTGACATGTGGACAGGGAGGGTGAAGGAGGGGGGGGGATGAGGGGAGAAGAAAGACATTATGGACGTCCACTAATGATGGTATTTTTCATTTTTTGGTTTTTCTGTTTAATTTAGTTTTAAAAGTCAGTGAAAGGGAAAATAGACACCGGAAGAAATGTGTCCCCAGACCCAAATGTTCCCAAATTTTTAAAAACTCGGGAAAGTCGGGAATTATGCCTAAATTTGTGTTAAACACCAATTTTATGCTGGAATTTCCCTTCGAAGTCAGGAAATTTCGGTTAATCAGAAAAATCTGGAAAAATGTCGTGCATTGGTAACGAGGCGGGTGCTTGGAAATTTATAGGATGGGCTTTTTTATGTTCCAACAAGTTTTCTGGACACCCTACTTTACAAAAATTTAATGACGTCTAAGAGGCGGGGAGGGGTTTGGGCTAAAATTGACACCACGTGGAGAGGGTTAAGGGGGAGGAATTCAATTTTTGAAGGATTTCGGAGACGGCTTTTTTTAATGGCTCCTGATTATGAAGGAAGCGCATGCGCACATTTACTTGTCATGCGATTTTATGGAGTTATCAACAGGACGAAATTGTGTCCATTATTTGGGCTATTGAAAGAAGCACTATTTTTAAGCCCTAAGCGGCATTGCATCTTTGATGGTGGTCAATATGCAGCTGTAGTTACAATGAAAATCTAACACCTAAAATTCACTTGAATGAAAAAATTTCGCACAAATTCACATCGAAGTGCGACACTACTTTTCCCATGATTTCACCACAAAAATGTTGGTGGAAAAATTTTGCCTAAACAGGATTTTCCTGTAAAATTGCCGACATCGTCAAGGGACCTATTTCGTAGAGGATATTGACATTTTTTTTAGTTTCCCCTCCATCGGCCTCTATGATCTCATTGTTTTCGGCCCAAGGGTTAGGTTGGTACGACTAAGATTAAGGTAGGAATGGGTAGAGAGAGAGAGGTCAGGGAGCTCATTGGTACCTTGTACATGTTAGTGACAAGTCCATTCGCATGGGCGGACATGTTACTTGGTTCTACTTTCGAGCATTATTGGCTCGATGAGATATTAGTTGTAAAAACTTCATAGAAGTATAAGTGAAGTTGAATTATTTGGCGTATAAAGTCCGCTAAGATAGAATTACATCAGCCAGATTGAAGCAGCCATAAAGTCTGGTAAATCCTGCGTACCTGCCATTGGCCGCCATGTCACCAGGGCCAAATGCAGCAAAACAAAATATCGGTTTCAAGTTCGGCAAATGGCGAGATATACCGAGACGAATGTGACACATTGGATTACGTGGGTTGTAACAAGTCGTGCTGGAATGCATTTTTCACACTTTTCATAAAACATGAAAACTAACCGGACTCTGGACGAATTGTTGTTGTCTCTCATCGAAGTTTCATCATCTTCATCATCATGGCAAGTGCGGTGATCATCAAAGTACTCTTCGTGTTGTCGCTGTGTATTCTGGCAATTGGAAAATGCATCGAAACAGGTCAGTGGACAAAGGTCAATTGGAATGCAGTAGATAATGATGAAAATTGTAGTTACAAAAATATTAAACCTTACGAAGTTTGTTCCCAAAATGCAATTTGTAATCAGAAACAAATTTCTTAACTTTCAAGGTTTTCTTGTGAACTTTTGAAATCTTAGTCCAATCATATCTTCATTAATTTCCTCCCACCTCCTCCCCCAAATTCTTACATATGTAAAGTATGTTGGGCATTTTATTTACAATAAGTGTATATTGAGCAAATAACATGGTCAAGTAAGGTTTAACCAAAAATATTTGTCAGCATTCCCAATACCTGTTGTGAATCATGCAAAACTTTTTACTTTAGAAATATTTATACAAAATCAAACATTTTATCTAACTACATTCTTTGAATTTCAAGACTGTCATTGAGAAAACTTAATTTTTCACTTATCTCACTCCTGTGGAAAGAGTGGGGCTCTTGTGCATAATAAAGGTCCATGTGCGTCATATAGTTCCTTAAGTGATGATGTCTTTGACCCCTGCACCACAGTTGCTCAAATCGCATGAGCTTGAGACCGAGCTGCGTCTCAAGTCAGCTACACAGGAAAATTATCAAGACGAGTTGAGGACAGCCTTAGGGCCTTGGCCCATACCACAGTTGGTCCAAAAACTGAAGCTCAAGCTTTATCTCTTCTAAGTTGCATCTCAAGCTAAAGATTGAGATGGCACCCTACCACAGTTGCAAAATCTCACATTTAGCTGTCTTGAGCTCGTCTTGGCAACTTTTCTGTTCACCTGTGGTATGCATCTGGGACCTAGGACGCAGATAGATGTTTTTACTCCTTTCAAACGAAGGGTCCAAAATTGGGCCAATAACCACTGATGTGCCACCCTGCAATTAAGCCTTATCTCTTCTAAGCTGCATCTCAAACTTAAGCTAAAGCATGACATTACACCGTACCACAATTGCAGTCTCTTGAGCTCGTCTTGGCAATTTTTCTGTGCAGCTGTGGTATGCATCTAGGACTTGAGACGCAGCTCGGTCTCAAGCTCATGCGATTTGAGCAACTGTAGTACGGGCCTAGGGCACTTTTGACAGTTGTGACATATTTTGCATAAAACTGTCCACATGCAAAGAATAAACTAACAAAAACTTTTTCATTCACAGGTCAGCCAAGTGACCTCATGATCAAAGATGGTTCCATCAAGCCCTCAGGCTCTCCCAGTAAAAGAGCTGCAGAGAAGATACCATGTCAGCCTCTGCCTCGAGCCGTCTTGGAGAAGATCATGGGGGCAGCCTTCAACCCCCGCTACATGTCCATTGAGAAACCAGAGGTAGAAGGTGCCGTCAGTGACACAATTCCATCAGGCCAGAAGGACCAGGGCTACTGGAAGAAGAAAAGGCCTCCAGTGGAATCTTTCCACGTACACCAAGGATTCTCTAGAATTCTACACGAAGAACCAATGGAGGACTATTACACGAATCTGGTGTCGAACGTGGAAGAGGACAGTGTCATAGGTCAGGACCAGCAGTACAGGGAAGTAAAAGAGTTTGCAATTACGGAGAAACCCCCGATTACTGATATTGGTTCAACGGTTGGACACCGCAGGCGTCATTCCCATTCCCGGACAGGAGACGATGGGCGCTGGGGCCAATCTGGACATAAGAATCACTCTAAGCCAAAGCATCCTTCCAGACGTCGGAATCAATCTGAACCAAAAAGTCCTTCCGGATATAAGAATCACTCGGAACCAAAAGGTCCTTCTAGAGATGGGAATCAATCTGTACAATATGGTTCTTCCGGACAGAAAGACCGGTCTGAACCAAATTATCCTTCAGAACATAGTGCCGTATCTGTACAAAATACTCCTTCTGGACAAAAGGAACAGTCATCTTTGGAAAAATTCAAAATGGACGATTTTGAGCAAGGTGAACCCCCTGTCGAACAAAGTACTTCTTCTGGACGAAAGGAACAGTCACCTTTGGAAAAATTTAAAATGGAGGATTTTGAGCAAGGTGAACCCCCTGCTGAACAAAGTACTTCTTCTGGACGAAAGGAACAGTCATCTTTGGAAAACTTCAAAATGGAGGATTTTGAGCAAGGTGAACCCCCTGCTGAACAAAGTATGACCAAGGATGAGAAGAAGCACACAGAACCTTCTGCTTCAGAGAAGTTCGTGAAATCTGTGAGGGGCAAACGAACGATCAAAAGTGGATTTCCATGGTCCTGTGAATCCAGAATCGAGTGGGTGGACCTAGGAGCCAATCATTTTCCTCGTTTCCTGCGTAGTGTAGTGTGTGTCAACGAGAAGTGCTGGTTCGGTCATTTCCAGTGTCGTCCAAAAGCCTTTACGGTCAAGGTTCTGAGGAGACGGAAGGACTCTTGTAGTCCTGAAAAAGTCAAAAGGGACAGCGGCGAAGAGGAACTCAGAGACGTGAACTCCTTCGTGCCGGAAGAGTTTAGGGAACAATGGGTCTTCGAGGAAAGGGCTGTTACTTTTTGCTGCGAATGTGCCGCTTGAACACTCTGAGGGACACTTTACGTCATTGCTGTTTAAAATTTTAATAGAGAATACTTTCACCAAAAGCCAAAATGTCATTTTTTGTGTATTTTCTTTATTTTTTCTTGTATTATTAGGTGAAGTTTTTTGGGAAGCTATTCCTTTTAGAACGTTTTTGTAATTATTATTTTTTTAGAAATCGTAAATAGTTAAATTCTTAGTCATTAAAATAAGTTTTTATGAATGTTAGTAGAGAATGGCATGCCAGAAGAGTAGTAAGGTCACAAAATGAAACAGTAAAATGTTAATTTAGTTTTTCAAGATACAGTTTTTCACGGATTGTCACCAAGTCCTTTCTTCAATTTCCTTTTTTAGCACCCTTTGATGAGGAAAGGGCATATGGGTCTTCTAAACCCAACCACCTGCATCACAGTACAAGTAACAGTGTTGTGGAATTTCTTATTCACCTACAATAATACTTTTGCATAAGATTTTGCGAATTTTCGCACAAAATACATTGAAATTTTTCCAAAAAAACCCCTCATAAATCCTTCAGTTTTTGCGTTTCTAATTGTTTTTATTACTTTTTTTTGTCTAAATTTTATTACATTTAAACAATTCGGATCATTGCAATTAACCAAATTCATTATTAAACATAATTTCTCGTTTTTATCAGAAAAAAATCATGTCCATATCTGGATTTTAGCCCACGACTTTGTGCCGGATATGAAATGTTAGAAGTCCATATCCCACGCAACAAAATCAATTAGGTGACTCATTGGGTTTGACAGTAGCAATTCAATAGATAATTAATAGTACATCTAAATTCAATTAATCAGAGTTAAAAGCTCTTCCTTTGCACTTTCCAATCGTTTCATGTTATTTAATACTAATGCATTAAGCTTTAATCGATCCTATTAATAAAGTCCAACGTGTTGCACTAACATTTATTTATATAAATTAAAGAAAAATACAGGGTGTACGAAAATCGTCTTCATCATTGGGACACCCGGTATAAATCACGTGTATTTGAAGTTATGGTCGAATGATGGTGCTAAAAGTAACGCGCACTACTGTTTTTATTTATAAATAATTACTCGTTTATTATTTAATGTTGTCGGATGTAAATACGATAGATTTTGATGCGATGCACATTCAAATGCAACTTAAGATTTTCTTGTTCAATTTTTGATTACGACGAAAATTAACTCGATAATCTTGAAATTTTTTTTAATTATCACTTGTTTACACTATGAGAAATAAACAGAGTTGTGTATGTATGATTTGTGAAATATATTGCATTTCTGGGTAGCTAAATGTGTCCACATGTTTTGGAGTATGTAGTTTTATTAATTTGTCATAGTTTGTATAAAGAAAACTATCAAAAAATGACATGGTTACCAATTTCCTAAAATTTTGGAAAATTTTGATCATTCATCTTCAATTAAACCAAAAATGGCTTTATCAAACTAGTGATTACGTTCGTGCCCGTGGTTAAATTTCGTAAATTTTGTAATCCAAACGATGAGAAATGTGTACAGATTTCTTTTTAGAATAATCATTACGCTTAGGGACCATTCAAAAATTATGCCCCCGAAATTACTTCCAAAAATTTACCCTCCCCTACCCCCTGTGCACATGGTGTCCATTTTAGCCCAGACCCCTCCTCCTCATGGACGTCCTTAATTTTCTTGAAAAGCAGGGTATCCAGAAAATTTGTTGGAACATCCAAAGGCCCATTCTATAAATTTTCAAGCACCAGCCTCGCTACAAATTCAACAAAATTTTCACAGATTTTTCTGATTAACGGAAATTTCCTGACCTCGAAGGGAAATTCCAGCATAAAATTGGTGTTTAGCACAAAGTTAGGCATAATTCCAGACTTTCCCGAGGTTTTAAAAATGCAAGTACATTTGGGAATGGGGACACTTTTTCGGTGTCCATTTCCCCTTTCACTGATCTTTAAAACTCAATTAAACAGAAAATCCAAAAACTGAAAAATAGCATCATTAGTGGACGTCCATAATAGCTTTCTCCCTCCCCCATGTCCACACGCCAGTATATACTCTCCCTACCCCCTCTTGAGGACGTCCTTTTTAAATGGCCCCATATAAGATGATTTATTTGCATAGGGCTGAATATTACGAAAAAGTACTTTTTATCCTAAGCAAACCCAACAAAAACAGACATCTTTAATAAAAATTATACTAAAGGTGTGCAGATAAGCAAGACGAAGTTAAAATAATTGACAAGTAAGTATGACTAAGTAAAACTCCCAAAATCTTAATTTAGAAAAACTCGTCTTCCAAAATACAGAAAAGAATAATAGGCGCCTATAGCAGTACCAAAGTCACAGAAGTGACAATATGAAGTGACGGTATGAGACAAGACGCGTGGACCCTCAAACAATAGGCCCTTAATGAATCAAAGCAAATTCATAATAAGCCGACCACATTAGAACTTTCCTGTTTAGGTTCTCTTGGGTGATTAGCGGGATTTTGACCCATTTTCACATAATCGACAAGTAGACACTGATGAGGGACTAACATAAGAACAATTAGCAATTAAGGCCTATTGAACAACTTGGACCATACAATATGAAAACAGTTTATTTCACATTTTTCGATACAGAATTCAAATCAAGATACAGTGAATCGAAATTAAAGGTTTCTTAGCATTTCTACCGTTTCAAAGTAATCAATATTGTGTTTATACTTTTTCATAAATGTTTTAATTAGTAAAAACACTTTATATTGCTTAATTTATTGCAATTATTTCTACTAAAATCATAATCACAACAAATTTTCTTTAAAAGCTCAATACAAATACATTGTTAGAATACCGATTAAACAATTTTAAAACATTGATAGGGAATATCTTTTAAAAATTCTTAATACTATATCTAAATTTAATAATTCTTTTCATAATTGTTTTTGTCGTTAGTTTGTGAAAATTCTTCATAATCACAAAAAACGTCTTTAGCTTCAATCTGTAACTTTCACATTATAATATCATCAAAAATAATTTTTATTGCTTACTTTTCAAATTCTTAACCAGTTTTTACTTTCTTAAAACTGAAGCTCAAGCCACATCTCTTCTAAGCTGCATCTCAAGCTTAAGCTAAACCTTGAGATGACACCCTGTCACAGTTGCAGAGTGAGGTATGCTTCAACTGAGGTATGCTTGTAGAACTTGAGATGCAGCTTAGTCTCAAGCTCAAGTGCTTTGAGCAACTGCGGTATGGGGGTTAGAATCATTAATATAAGTTATAATTTTAATATATTAATATAACTAATACATTATATGTAGTATATGAAAGATAAAAACGTATAGAGTATACAACAGTGTTTTCCAACAATTTTCAACTTACGGCACACAAAATGGAACCAAAATTGTCATGGCACACCATACCGTGGCGGCTCGTAGTAAAATAAGTGCGGAGTAATGCTGTGAAAACACTGCGGGAGCGACAGTGCACTCTCTCCCTCGCAGCTTACTATGTGCACATGCGCACAACAGTCAAACACCGCGCCGCTGGAGCTGTGAAACTCACAGTTCCATGCACATTTTTTTTAAAATCTTTTTTCATTAACTGGGGGATGGCCAAAGAGTTAATTAAAGAATAGATTAAGAATAAATTAAGTTAGAAAGAATTACAGAAAAAAGGACTCATTATATTAAATGTTATCAAGTGATAGGGGGTGCTGCAGTTCCACAGTGCCTATATTACACGAGCCGCCACCGCTTACAGTTAGTATATAGAAGGTATATTTTCGACCCTACCGTAAACTTGCGCTACACACCTGTAGAGTGTGCTGATACACTGCTTTACAATGTACAACTACAACACAGGGTCACTACGATCGTCTTGAATTCCCACACTCTCGTGTTGTCCACAGCCCTTTCCTTGTGGTGGTCCAACAAACACGGGTCTTCTTTGGTTACGGCTTCTGTCGTATTTAACTTGGTACGACGTAAAACTGTCATTCGGTAGGGTTTGCCTTTACAAGTGAACATACCGAACCAACATTGAATCGGGGGGCAAAATGAAGTACGAACAAATCTGCAAGAAATTTATAGAAAAAAAAATTCATTTAGATAACATAGTAGTTAAATTAAGGGCTCATATTATGGCATCTTGTAATCAATCAGAAGGGAGCATTTCAATCAAAGCATCAAAGATCTTTCAATGTATAGAGTGAATGAATTTTTTTATTTATTATTTTGGTTAGTCATGTATTAATTCAAGGGGCCGTATATTTGGGGGGAAGGGGATGAAGAGGGAGGGAGATCTTGGGATCCCCCATTCCAAGAAATTTTAAAAACCTTAAACAGAATCGGCAAAATATAAAAGGGGATTTGCACTTTTGCATTAAAAGTGAGATTTTTAAGGCAAAAGTGAAATGTTTAAGACAAAAGTGAAATGTTTAAGGCAAAAGTGAAATGTTTAAGGCAAAAGTGAAATGTTTAAGGCAAAAGTCAAATGTTTAAGGCAAAAGT
>JAQGAE010002277.1:0-18529 GCA_034696685.1 Julus scandinavius | reverse complement strand
TGATAGTAGTCCCGTAGCTTTACAAAACTCAGTTATGGAAGTAGTCCTAGACAGGCGAAAAGCCGTTCTTACAGCTCGGATATGCGGCACCTATATGTGGAAAAGCAGTCTCATTACTTAATTTACACACCTCGAGTATTTGAGAGTGATCTCCCCGTTTGTCTATTGATAAAAATCCTTTTTTGAAAATGTTTAAACACGCGAGTAGATTTTGTTTGAAGTCGGGGGAGTCGAGAGTTTAATGTCTCGAGAGGTCCTGCTGCTGTTGAGACGAGAGAGAGGGGAGAGACATCGGAATGCGAAACTCGCAACAACAAAAAAAACATGTAAATGCACAACTCTCGATAGTAGCTATAGTAGGTTAGGTTAGTGTGCAGAAACTAAATGACAAAATAGGAAAACGTGGATTCTCTCGAGTGAGTTTTTGGTGATTTTTGGAAATCCTGAACAAATGTTCGATAATAATGACCAGAAACCGGACAGGTCAACTATAGAATCAACTCTCCTGTTTTTACTCTCAGATGAACGGGGTGCCATATCCATTGCTGCCCCCAAAAGGTGTGTGTGTCCCATCACGCGAAAATGCTCTCGAGATCAGGTTCTCGCGTCTGAGAGTGCAAATACGCTCGCTACTACTGCCCGAGAGCTCTCGCCGGCTGCTCTCGATAGCGCAATCGGATGAAAACCACTTTCACACAGACAACCCCCTGAGAGTTCCCACGACAAGGACCACAAACGACAGCTGGAAGACAGTAGACAGACAGTTCCAGAGAAGCAGTACATCATGGACTCTCAGAGAGCCTCTAGGGTATTTGTACTGCACTCCATTCAACATCCATGTATCCATGGGCCAGGACAGTTAGTTCCTAAGATAAAGGGGCCACACATGACAGAAGACAGTAGGCAAGACAGTAATCCTAGAAAAGCACCGCAAGATGGAACCGCAGAGAGAGAGAGAGAGAGAGAGAGAGAGAGCCGCTACGGCACCGCTCCCTTCAACATCCACGTTGTTAGTGGAGCCACTGTCAAAGGTACTGTCACCACCACAGCAGACAGTCTCAATCGATGTTTGGCATTCTCTGACTGTCTCGCATTCCAAATGAGTAATATTATATATGGGAGGCAGGACAGTCAACTCACTCGGGCAGAGAGATTTCCCGGCAGCACTCGCGATGAACGAGCGAGGCAGTCACAGTCACTTGACATTCCTCTGGCGGCCACTGGCTTAATTAACAGCAGACACAACAACTACTGTCTCCGAAATAGTGAACGAGTCAACGTCATGGACTTGAACAAAAAGCACAGAATGAAAACTCCTCAACTGTCTTCATCTTACTTAATTAAAACCCTTTGTTAACGGACACTGTCCGGCATATTTCAAAGCAGGGGACAGTTACTGTCACCCGTAGCCAACTGGTAAACTGTCATATCAGCAAATGGATAGTCAGTATGACAACAAGTATGTCATCTCTGTTTAGTGGTCACAAAACCGCAGCAAACAGTTACTCGATAATAAGAGTGACTTGACAGTGCGAGTCACCCGATGACAGTTTCAGTCGCTCGATGACAGTATCGGTCGCTCGATGGCAGTATCAGTCGCCCGAAGACAGTTTCGGTCGCACCCGATGGCAATATCGGTCGCCCGATGGCAGTATCGGTCGCCCGAAGACGGTTTCGGTCGCACCCGATGGCAATATCGGTCGCCCGATGACAGTATCGGTCGCACCCGATTGCAGTATCGATCGCCCGATGACAGTATCGGTCGCCCGAAGACAGTATCGGTCGCACCCGATGGCAGTATCGATCGCCCGATGGCAATATCGGTCGCCCGAAGACAGTTTCGGTCGCACCCGATGGCAGTATCGGTCGCTCGATAACAGTACGAGTCACCCGATGGCAGTATACAAGTCACCCGATGACAGTTAAAAAGTCACCCAATGGCAGTATGAATTGCCCGATGACAGTACCAGCCTCCCGATGACAGTACGAGTCACCCGATGCATGACAGTATCAGTCACTACAGTCCAGCATTGCCCATGATGAAGTGCAGACATCGGCAGTCAACACGAGTCGGGTGTTAATGACTGACAAGTACAAATTTCTTAGATTTATCGAAGTGACCTGAATAGAACGATCGCGCCCTTCGAAACGAGTCCTTAATTATCTTTTAAAAAAAAGGTACTAATGAGGTAACAAAGATTTCGAAAAGTGTTAACTGTCAAGTACTCAAATATGGATTTCAAGGATTTCAAGTGTCATTCCCTCATTTTTCAAGGACCACAATATTGCCCCATTCACCTTTCATAACACAATTTACGATCTCATATTTCCAGGATACATTAAGCCTAGCTCGTATACAATTATTAATAATGGCGAGTGGCGAGTGGAGAGCGGCGAGTCCTTATTGGTCGACGTGTTTAATAGTTGTGTTACGTACTCGCGAAAACTCGCCCTTGTACTGGAGAGCACGTTTTAGGGCCGTTATTTAATGTCTAGACGAACAATTAAACGAATAATGCGACACAAATCATTTACAATGTCTACAAAAAAATTAGAAATATTGCTTTTGAAAATTACATTCACACAAAAAATGCATAAACTAAAATATTGTCTCTCAACGATACAAATAAATCAAAATAAAATCAAAACAAGTCCACAGGAAAACCGGAAATTCTAAAAGTGGCCTCATTTTTAAATATTCCAACTATGGAATTAACTTAGCGTTCCATATACTGCTATAGAACGACGTATTCAAAAAAATGGAACGAGAGGTAATTCGCACGTGCCAAAACAGAACACCGGCACGTGCCATGGAGTCGTTCGAAATTCTATAAAGAAAATAGGAACAGGAAGCGTGCAAAAAAAAAAAAAAAATGGAAATTTAAAAAAACAGGACAACACGATAAAAATGGAACAGAGATGACATAAAAATTGACAAAAATGACATAAAACTGTCACCTCTCCGATTTTAAAAACTGAAAAACAAGCAGAATTTGCTTCAGTTTGAGTAGAAGAAGTGTTGAGTTTAATTTTTGGCCCTTTTTAGTTCGTTAAATTTTGATTTTCTGTTAAATTAGACGACATTTCTATATGGAATTCTGGATTGGGTTATACACTCCAGAATTCCATGCCGCGACAATTTAAGACAGTGTTTAGTGTGCTGTAACTTGAAAAAATGCTAATTTTAATGTTTTCTTGAATTTGTGACAAATATGTTAACATAAAAAATCCACTCTTGTTATACAGTTATGTTAAGTGGATGATGTTTGGGGACAAAAATCTCAGGTAAAATGAAACACTTTAAGAATATTTCTTATAATTGCCAATTGAATGTGTACACATAATTATGTCGGTCATAAAATTGAATCTACTTAAAAAAAAACAGACTGGCAAAACCCGTTTCAGAAAAACACGTTTCATTGAACTGCTCAAGAATACAATTAAGTGCCATGTTCAGAACCCATAACCACCATTAAGGTATACAGAAAACGTGTTCAAATATTTTAAAGACAAATTTATTAAAAAAATACAACCGATATTAGCAATTTATGAAACGATTTAACTTCGAGTTTTGAAGAAACATTTGTATAAAAATGTCTACACAAATTTATAAAGATTTTCCATTCTTGATTTTATAAACTTTTGCTAAAAATAGGCATCTTGGATAATTTTTGCTAACCATCAGTTTAAATTTAAAGAAAATTCTGTTAAATATATTATTTAAACATATCGAAAACCACCGATACCGTATTCCAATACTTTGGTCAGTACTTATGGTTTGTATCGATACCGCGAGTCCGATACTCGGTATCGAAATGCTGACCGATAGTTCCACCCCCAAGTTTGGGAGAATGTTTCGCGTTGTCGCACGAACCCGGACTCGAGCGGCTGTCGCACGAACCCAGACTCGCGAGTTTGTCGCACAAACCCAGACTCGCGAGGCTGTCGCACGGAGTTACACCGACTAAGAGCCCTATTTAAGGCTATTAATAGGTTTTAGGGCACATGGGCAGCTGAGGCCATTATACCCTATTTTTGCAAACCTCGTTTAAGCAGAAAATACGCATTGACCGTCCGAGTCGCAGCAAAAAGGGGACGATCGTATGAAAGTAGTTAGCGTACGTTACCCGCGCAGCAACGGGTAACATTCAAATGAGTTATAGCACGCGGGAGTTAGGAGTTAAGAAAACCGTGCATGCGGTTGAAACGAACTTGAAAAACACATTATAAGGTCTCGAAGGGTCATCGAGGTGTCGGCTTGACAACTACGAGTGAAATTGTGAAGGATTTAAAGTATTTGGTTATTACTGTCACATATACAAAAGTGCGACTTCTCAGAAATGACTAATAGCATAAGCAACACGGCTGCTTTTTTTGCACCTTGGAACCAGTCGCACCCTCTAGGTACAACATTTGCGAAATAATAAATAAATGTCGCGCGATACACTCCGCGCACATACATAAGTAAGCGGTTCATTCGGAGAGTTTGCCTTCAGAGTAATCTGCAGTGTTTTGCTTCTTTCGAGTGGGTGATATCATGCATAAAAATCCCCTTCATGCCTGGCCACAATGGTCGACCAGTTATTTAGTATCCATTATAATTGCCTACTGTCTTAGGTGTGTGAAAACCTTTCTGAAAACAGGTCTAAGGGGCTCAGAAAGAATCCAAGGCCACAAAAAGTCAACAAATCGATTAGGGGAAACCCCCTGTTTGACAACACAGAGGAGGGACAGGAGGAATGAGTGATAAGGACCACAGGAAGTAACTAGTCAACAAAAGACTCCTACCCACCTTGGGATGCCAGTATCAAAACAAAACAAGGATGCCAGCCAAAGTATTGGAAGAAAGTCTCGATACTGACCAATGTATCGTAATACACTGATTCACAATCTTAAATCTAAATATTAGTTAGTTTTAAGCGATAAATCGGCTTTTAAATCCATTGTTTATTCTCGGTCACTCTTTAACAAAAACAAAGAGTAAGCTACCGATTTCTGTAATTTGATTTCTGGATTCAATATTTTGTTGCTACAAGTTCGACACATTTCGTGAAATATTTTGAAAGCAGGAAGTGTTCTGGTCCATGAACTAGGTGACATAAAAATGTCCTAATGCTATAACTGTCACGTTTTTGTATTCTAGAAAAGTAGTAAATAAAGCATTATGCGTATCAATCAAATTCAATCATTTGAATAACCGAGTTTAAAAATCAAATATTTAAAAAAAAAATTTTAAATTTAAAAAATCGGTAAAAGACTGACAAAAGTTAAGTAAACTGTCAACAGGTACAAAAATCCCAAAAACCTGAAACATCACTTCAATGTTCCAACAAATAGGAAGTTTCCACGTTTTCCATTTGTCGCAATTAATAGTAGGTAGGGAAGACCGGGGTACAGTGAGTCAAAATTTTAGAATTTATTTATTTTCGGGAGAAATATTTAACTTGTAGCATTTTAAAATAATGACATATTAATATAGAAGCTATCAACATCTTTATACACTCATCCTAAAAATTCATCCTCGTTGAATTGGATTTCAGCTAAAATTTCATCCACGTTAAATTGAATTTTTCAGTTTCGCATATTCTGCACTATGCGTGGCCATATTTCATTTTCGGTTACATTAATTGCTATAAAGTTTATCTGGTAAGACTCGCCCACAAGAACTTCCAATACTGGATAGTCTAGCCACCCAATGAGTTTAATGTCCTCATCCACCCCAATTTTTAAATCAATTTTATCTCCCAGATGCAATCGCGAACCTTCTCTAAACTAAACTCCCATAAAATTGCATATCTGCAAAAACCAGACATTCGTAAACCACCATTTAAATTAACAGCCCGAAACTCATAATACAATATAGCCGTTACCAGCTATTATTATATTCACAAATTTGTCAACTACAATTTTTTTAAAATAATTCCTTCCTTCTCAAGAAGTTCATTGTGCTTCAAATATGAATACATGAAAAATTCAACACTGGCCATCATTTTGACCAGGCGGAACCCATGAAAAGGTACCACAGAACCCAGTTTGAATACCGCTGGACAACATCAATATTACATAAAGACAAAAAAATGGCATGTTCCAGTCAAACCAGTCTCTAAACTGTACACTATGTAATACTGAACATGCAACATAGATTCGTTAAGGCAACCATTGTCAAATCACAAAATCCACAACACCACATCTACCTATCAAACTCAATATCCACAACTCCACCTCCTCACAGCATCCTGACAGGGGGGACTAAAGTGTCCCTAATTGGATTATTGGAACTGAGCCAGAAATGACAACTCCTATACTACTATGAGTCACCAGTGGTGTAAACACCACTGGTGACCTAACAAGAGTGTGGACTTTGCATTTTGAACCACTGTGCATCCACTATAGCTGATTTTACAGTAATGATTGGCTGGTTGGCTAGGGTTTAAGGGCTTAAAGGCGACTAAGGCTAAAAAGGGACCAACCAGTAATGAGTTTGGTCTGCACGATTAAACAATGCATGAATTGATAATACTCAATTATGACTGAAAATAAGGAAGCATCTGTGATTTACTAATTTAAGGATGAAACTGCTTGAAGATGAAAACTATAGTAAGGAAGTTGCGGATAACAAAGTTTTGTCTAAATATCCTTAACGCGTCAGGTGAAGTACGGATGTGAATGTAGTTTCAAGAGTGTTTAGATAAGGAAGTACAAGTATAACAAGGACAGAGCTCTAAAGAAAACAAGTGTTGTATTATTGTTTGACAGGAGTTACATCACTAACCTATAATACAAGTTGGTTGAACCCGGGATGTACAAAAACCCATCGCCAACTTACTGTATTTTCCTTGTTTCGAACAGGAATACAAAGTCAAAGGTCAAGCATCAGGAATCTTATGTCTCACTATAGGCTCTATGGTAACAGATCTCAAGGACCGCATCCATGATACGTTCCGTGTCTTCGAGGAAGTCTTTTTAAATCCCAAAAAGCCATATTTTCATATTTGGTATTTGGATTTTGTAGGTCCCAAGGCCCCTTTCTGGAAGTCTTGTTGGCTAAGCATGTATTTTCATTACTCTGAGAGTTCTTAATAACCATGTTCAATAATTCACGTAAGTAAACTTGCCTCGGTAATTATTTCCTACCGAATATATCATTGGTTTGTAAAAAAACAACTAGTCTAAGTGTTAACTAACGTTATTGCTTTAGTTTGGCATCGAGGTTGGGTTTTATGCAAAACTATATTTTATTATGGCATAAACTCGTGAATTAAACATGATTTTGCATTTTTAAGATTTGTGTAGATGTTTTTTTAAACTTTGAAATGTGGTGTACCGTATCCGTACTATATAAAATTGAGTGCGTAGAAGATAAATGTACCGGGAAGTTACCGAAATATGGAAATAACGTATCGAGATTTTTTCAAATTTTTATTGCGCGTATAAACTATATTGTAACAAGTCTGAGAAATATGCAAAATTTGACTTTTAAATATGCATGAACCTACCGTACCACATACGGGACGGGCGATATGCGGCAACCCTTACATCAATTATTTTTTTATTAATTTTCTGATCATTTCCAATCATCCTTAGTTGCTTTATTACAAATTTATTCCATAAAATCCAGAGTAAATTAATTATGGGGTCTAAACGGGTTAAGCGGTTTCCACGTAAACCCGTGCGATTTCTGTGTCCGCATGGTCAGCCACCCCCGAGTTCCTCATGAATCCACGGTTCATTTTGGGTAGTATTTCCCTAATTCCTTCCTCAGTCATATATCACGAAACAAAATGTCGTACTAAATCCTTATTAACATTACGAGCATATGTACCGTTCAGAACTGGAAATGTTTTGTTTTATTATAGGACAAATTCAAATTTAACCAAATATGGCGATAAGCCGCACGTAGTATTTCCACCATTTATTCCAGTTTTCAACTAAAACTCGACACGTTCATAAATTAGCCCGCACGTATGGAAGTGGGCCACAAAATGCTAAACACGCAATTTATGGGCTATTTTCCCCGACTGTCCCTCCGAGCGGTCGAGAATTTCAAAAAGGGAACATAACCATAAAGTTCTCGTACAACCGCTATTAAAGTTATTATTATTATTATTTGCGACTTTACACCGGTTTACCTATATCAAAAACCCGACAGCGACCACACTGCGAATTCTACTTTGAATATGTACCGCATAACTAAAGATACGAAGAAACGTAGATGGAGTCCCTACGTGCGACAGCGATCGCTGCATCCTATAGATGCTCATTTGCGTTTAATGGGCACATTGCCTTAGTTGCAGAAATAGGCCAACGTTAAAAATCAACAAACAAACAAACGAACTACGCTTCAGTTCACGAACAGGGTCAAGAAACTGATTAAGTTCGTAAACCAAGGTTCCACTGTAGTTGCAATGGAGGCTATTCTATTTTTAGCAAAGCCTCAAAGCCAGACATTCCTATTGGTCTGGGCGAGATGAGCTGAGCCTCACAGTCCTATAACTCTTTCTGCTGATTGGCTGTGTGCTTTGGAGGTGCACAAAGGCATCCAGCAGGCAGATGATTGGGGGGAAATTCCATGAGACTTGCACAACAATGAGAAAGAGATAAGGATCACAAATGACAGGAAGCAGCAGAGGGCTCAAAAGGGCTGGGAAGGGTAAAATAAACAGGAAATTTGTGTTGATTGGTTGAGTAGGGTTTAAGGGCTCAAAGGCAACTAAGGCTAAAATGACCCAAGAGATAGAGGGTCAATCCGGCGATGGAAACATGTTTCCGTATTCGCACAACTGTTGCAAATGCTGGTGTTGAAGTAACTCCGCTAAACTTTATATCAGTGTTTTTCAACCGATGTGCCGCAAAGGGTCCTCGCGAGTGCTTCAAAAGCTTGGGGAATATTTAGGTTCGTGTAATTATAGTTTGAAATGAGCATTTCTAAACACGAAACGGTTAACAATAAAGCACACCTTAGACTTAACGGGAAGCTGAAAATTTCAGCAATTGTTTTACGGAGATGTTAGATCGCAACATCGTTATACGAATATGGCAAATTAGCGAGTCCTCGTCAATTTCGACATCACACTTATACGGCGTAGTCTGTGCACTACGATGAAATTATATCCACTACACACGCAGGTGCGTACGTATTAAAATTACAAAAAAAACATTAAGTATTTCTAGTTTTATACATGGCAGCATTTTTACAATGACCTCGGTTGAACTTTTTAAAGCATCGCAACGTAACTTCCATGTTTCAAACAATATTGCATTAAAAGAAGTTATAGGTTAAACTACTCACTTTAAAAAAAAAAACGCAGTGTGCAAAATTGCTTCCGCTGTTTGCTGGAATACACAAAGTTTCTGGATTTTTCCTTCAAATTTCCTGAATATTCAACTTTTTCTGCAAAATTTATGGATTTTTTTTTAACTATACAGCTAAAATTAACTTACAGAAAATCTCTTAATTTCAAGTTTACTGAATCCTTCCTTCAAATTTTCCACTACTTTTCCTGTAAAATTTACAGATTTTTAAATTTTATTAAGGATATTTCTGAATCTCTCGATCGCTATCAAATATGGAAAGTTTTCGAATTTTTTGATAAATTTAAAGAAAAGTTCTATATTTTAAGTTCACTGAATACTTCAAATTTACTCTACTTTTCCTGCAAAATTTACGAATTATTTAAACTAGTTAAAAAATACTTTCCGCATATCTCATTGCGAGATCCGTAAAGTTCTTGAATTTTTTGGTAAATTTAAAGAAAATTTCTTGATTTTAAGTTTACTGAATACTGCCTTTAAATTTTACTCTACATTTCCTGTAAAATTTACAGATTTTTTATACTGAAGTTAAAATTACTTTCCGCAACTCACATTCCATCGTGGTCATTTCCTGAATTTAAAAACCGCATTCAGCTGATTAATTGGTTACACAAATTCAGCCAAGTACAAATTGTGGAAATAATGGTTGTATAATGAACCATTAATTTTTAAAGTTGGCCACCAGCTGAGTCCCACTTTTTGTGTGAATATTTTGAACAAAACAGCTGTATGAATCATTTTTCAATTTCCTAGTTATAAAAGTTGGAAAATTTAGAGCATGAGACGTCCATTTTTACGGATAAACCTCTCTAAACTAATTTTTAAGTTAATAATTTTGGTTTCACCAATTTCGTATCCCATTATGAATAACTTTTCAACATATTTTGATAAAAGCGCATTATTAATGATCAAAAATTCTCGGAATGGGCCGTTGCGTGCAAAAATACAGATTTCAGTTCTCTGGATCCTAAGAGTGAAAAATGTACAAAAGATTTCATTGTTTCTTATAAGATTCGTCATTTTTAAATTACTTTTTTTGTATAATTGAAAGCAGCCCTAAATTTTAGTGTATTCATTATATTTGTGACAGGTCCTTTCAACTGGCATTATTTATTTAATTTGTGAATAGAAGGAGGAGGTCTTTTGGTTAGGACCTCATCAACAACACAATACATGCCCTTATGGAGTTAATTAAATTAATAACTTTCTTGGGTTTTCTATATTTAGAAAAGTTTTATTTTTGATTAACAAACAGATTTGTAAGAAAACGAAATTCTGTGATTTATTTTCAGTCATTTTGAAGGCCCTTTGAATGTTAACCAACAGATGGTTGTACAATGGGCTCAACGAATGGACCCAACATTTTTACAAACTGTTGAATATGTTTTAAAATGGTCAGTCGTCATGATGCATGGTCAGAAAAAACTGTTTTAAAATCCAGAAAAGTCAGTGAAATTTGTATAATTGTAGCCTTCATGATTGTAAGGAAAACTTCGTTTAAAGATCAACAAAAGTCAGTGAATTTTGTTTATTTTTAGTTCTCATGATGGGCAGGAAAATTACTTTTTAAAGATGTTCAAATTTCACTCACTTAGAAAAGTCAGTGAAATTTGAACATTTTTAGTCGTCATTATGGTCATGAAAAACTGCTTAAAAATCTAGAAAAGTCAGTGAAATTTGAACATTTTCAGTGGTCATGATGGTGAAGAAAAACTGCTTGAAAATCTAGAAAAGTCAGTGAAATTTGAACACTTTCAGTCGTCATAATGGTCAGGAAAACCTACCTTTAAATCTATAAAAGTCAGTGAAATTTAGAAATTCTCAGTCTTCTTGATGGTCAAGAAAACTGTTTTAAAATGTAGAAAAGTCAGTGAATTTTGTTTATATTTTCAGTCCTCATTGATGGTCATAAAAACTGTTTTAAAATCTAGAAAGGTCATTGAAATTCGAGCATTTTCAGTGGTCAAGAAAAACTATTTTAAAATTCATAAAAGTCAGCGAAATTTGTAAACTTTCAGTGGCCACGATGATAAAGAAAACCAAACTTAAAATCTATAAAAGTCAGTGAAATTTAGAAATTTTCAGTCGTCATGAAGGTCACGAAAAACTATTTTAAAATCCATAAAAGTCAGTGAAATATGTTAGTGTTTTTTATTTTTTGTGAGGTGTAGAATAAAGATTCAATTTTCACATCCTGTATTATTAATGAACGTTTTAATGAACACGTTAATAAGGCGTTACCCAAAAGCTGAAATAAAAACGTTTATTTTTGATGTTTCCGATTTCATTTCGCCAAAGCCAAGAAGAACATGTTTTATAGAAATTTCGAATCTCTCATAAATTAAGTTAATCTCATCTTTAATGAAAAAAAAAAAACCCTGGCGGCCATAAAAATAATCATTTCAAAGAATTCACTTTTGCATTTCCGTTTTCATTTCTAGGAAACTGATATTTGGTTAAAAAAAACACAATCGTAGAAATATCTAGACATTGGCGTGAGAAATTCTTGCCAAATTAACATTTTAATGGCGTTATAAATGAGAATAAATGAGAATTTATAAAAGGTTTTTTTTTAAAAATATTTAGTAAATATTTGATGAGTGAATATTTGATGAAGTTTTGGGAGAAATTTCATGAAGATTTTAGAAGAAATTCCATGCAGATTTTGGGAGAAATTTCATTGAGATTTTGTGAGCAATTTAATGAAGTTTTTGGAGAAATTTCATGAAGAGTGTTGGAGAAATGTCAGAGGAACGAAACAACAAACAAAAAATACCGGTCGTAAAGTCGAACAGTTGCATTCCGAATAGGTCGTAAGTCGAGGACTGGTTTAAAATATCCTTCATGATAAATTCGTGTTTAAATATGGTATAATTATTGTGATTTCCAACATTCAAACCTATTTACGCAATTTTCACGAAGTTTTCTAATAAAATTGAATTATGTTTTAAAAATGCAACTAAGCCTAAAAGTGGATTTCGTTTTGAAATTGTCCTTTGTTTAATATTTAATCGCCAACCTATTGTTTCTTCGGTTGAAAACTCGGCCCAAATTTCTCACTTAAAGAGTTTTAAAAATAATAAAAAGTCATTAAAAAAAACGATGACAATTTCACACGCACGCTTTTCAAAATGGGGTCGAGTCAAATTAAAATTCAAAAAAAGTTTTCTTTTCATGAAAAATATTCACAAAAGATTCGTTAGTTTTGTGCGCGAACGACGTGATCATGGCGAAAACATGCTAAAAAATTAAAATTATACTCGCGAGATAATTAAGCGAGGTTTAGAAAAAAAAGCCGTTAATTCGTTGGATTAAAAGTGAAATCGGCTTAAATAAAGCAGATAGAGAGATAATGTACAAAAAACACACTTTACTTAATTAATAGTTCAGCAACATTTCGGCTGCTACTTCATATTTTAATGTTTACATCGTAGAAAGTCTATAAAAACACATTTCTCCCAAAGCATGATGACATTCCCCCCGCATATCATGAAATTTCTACCAACACTGATGACATTTCTCCCAGAATGTCATGCCATTTCTCCCAGAATGTCATGCCATCTCTCCCAGAATGTCATGCCATTTCTCCCAGAATGTCATGGCATATCTCCCAAAACCGCATGAAATTTCTAAAAAAAACTTGATGGCATTTCTCCCAGCACATGACATTTATCACAACACTGATGACGTTTCTCCCAGAACGCCATGGCATTTCTCCCAAGACACTATGGCATTACTCCCAAAAATTGATGGCATCTCTTTCAGCATATCATGAAATTTCTACCAACACTGATGACATTTCTCCCAGAACTGCATGAAATTTCTAAAAAAAACTTGATGGCATTTCTCCCAGCACATGACATTTATTACAACACTGATGACGTTTCGCCCAAAACTTGATGACATTTCTCCCAGCAGTTAATAAATTTATAATAACACTGATGACATTTCTCCATGAAAGTCATGGGATTCCGCCCAACACTTGATAACACTTCTCCCAAAACTTGATGACATTTCCTTCCAGCACTTCATGAAATTTCTCCCAACACTGATGGCATTTCTCCCAGAAAGTCATAGCATTTCTCCAAACACTATGAGATTTCTCAAAAAACTTGATCACATTTCCTCCAGCACTACATGAAATTTCTTCAAACATTTTATAACATTTCTCCCAACAGCCCGCCATTTCTCCGAACAGTTCGTGAAATTTCTCCCAAAACTCCATGAAGTTTTTCCAACATATTTCTTTAAAAATTACTCAACATTTGAGAAGTTGAGCCTTTTTCAGGTAGTATTGGTAACAAAATGTTTGCTGCAAACTTAATAAAAAGTATAATCGGGAACGTGTCTCGAATGCTCATGTGAGTTTGAAATAAATAAATAAATAAAAATAAATAATCTCACTTGGCGTGTTTCAAAAAATTGAAAAAGTCTGGAAAGTTAAAAATTAAATTTGAAGCGTTAACCAGTCGCTGCGGTCATTAACTATTAATAGTTGTATTATTTTGTCGCAGCACGTAAATACAATGTAGAAAAATCTTTAAAAAAGTTTTGCGTAGGTGACCAATCTTGAATTTCAATATTCAATCCGAGGTAGGAAATGGGAGTTTATGACACTCAATACAACCGTTTAACCTACTTTTAGAGATATTTATTATCAAGCGTTCATTTTTTGACCAATCCTTCGTTAATCTACGAACGTATAATTTAACGTACGTGTAATTTAACGAAGGTCTTTCGAATCGCTATTTTCGATCTTATATATCCTACGACCAAGATTTTACAGAATTGGCACAACATATCGGTTCACCGAGACATCGTCGGGTGCTCTACATACGTACGGTGAGAATACGCGAAATGGGTGTTCGTTAAGTTTCCGTAATCATTTTTTTAAAAACCTCCCGCTGTAAAAACTGTAATGATGTTCGGTAGAGAAATGCGCTTAAACTTCCGCTATTATTTTTAAAAAGACCCATTTTGGGAGATACGATTACTTTCACGGCCCTACAGAACACAGTTCGTCTCGCCGGTTCAATGTGTTGTTATGTTTTTATAGTTACCAGATTTATCACTTAAAGTCTTCCCTTCTTTATTTTGGGAGATGAAATTTTTGCCATTGTTACATAACCGTGTGTCGCTTAAAGGCTTAGGGACAAAGCGTCCATTTGAAGATCTTGTCTTGTCGTGAAGTGTTTTCCTCAAAGATCTGGGCTGGAATCCACCAATCAGCTACAATGATATCATGAAGAAGATAGACATCTGTTGCTGATGTTGGCCTTTCCCCCCCAATTTATGAATTGAGCCTCACCCAACCTACAGCCCAGATCTGGCACCTTCAGCTGATTCACACACAACCTACTCAACAGAGGACTGATTTTGTGACGTCAGCAACTAGGCAGCAAAGATTAGGTTGAAAACAAGGACGCGCATGCTCACACACTAGCCTATAAGTTAGCAGACAATATTCGGGTGTGTGTGAATCTGGCGTTACTGAAAGTAGATCTTGGAGGAAAACACTTCAGCACAAGAGAAGAGCGAGACTTACACTCGCTACGAGTACGATGTCATAAAAGTATCTCCCAAAAATGGATTTTTTTTAATAATAGCTGAAGTTTACGCGTGTTGCTCTTAACAAATTTCATTAAATTTCATACAACCGTAATAACCCTTTCGTAACATTTTAAAAAGCACCCCTCGTAGTATCTCCCAATCTCGTAATTTTCAGACAACTGCGGGATAACGCATTCGGCGAATACACTCCCTCGTAGTCTCGTAAGTTTGAAAGCCGTTGACCCAGGTGTCTGCATGCGCAATGACCTAATTTTCCGCCAATAATTAATGCTAATAATAATTGATCTGCCTTTTAATCGATGGTGTGTAATTGTGAAAAGCAGGAAATTGATAGATAGTTTCGCGTATACGAGTACACGCGAAACTTGGATTGGGGTTGATTCTTTGAAAAGATAATTCCTCGCATGTCAACATGCTAATTTCGAGGTAATATTTAACAAGCTCTTAATTAATCAACGATGTGTTGCGTTTTTACATTCGGTTAGTCAGTGTGCCAAATTTCAACTTGCCTACACTTTTTTTTTAATAAATTGAAAGGTGCCCATTAATTTTCGTTTATCCTTTGGCACTTAAAAGAACGCTGAGCCTCAAAAATATGGTGATTATAAATATTCCATGCGGTGAAGCGTTATACGTGGGATGCCGACTGTCATCGTAGGCCCGAACGATATTAAAATATTTCTCATTTCCTACCCATTTTGAAGTTTATACCCACGGAAATTTCCTATACGAATGCCGGTCAAAAAGTGCCCGGCCTTATGATCCAAAACCTTAATCCCCTTTAAAAGTGATCTCCTCGAGAGTACACAAACTTCTGAAATCTATGAACCTCCCTGTGAGGCTACCTACTCTCCCAACAACACTCCTCCTGATTTTATCTGTTTCTCAAGTTGAAAGGGCGCCAATACAAGTCTAGAAAAGGTCGTGGAATGTAACAACCACAAATTCCCTAGAAATCGAACAATACAAGTCATATTGACGATGTATGGCAAATGGATTTAATTGACATTAGTTAGACAATTACCCTTAGGCCTCCTATCGCAAGAATTTTCTACAATTTCCAGATGAGATTGAATCCCTCGCAACGCCAACCTTAACATTTTTAGGCCGTTAAATCGTGAGGTATTCTACTCTCGTATTTGACCACTGGTCATTCGTTTCGAACCAGAAATGAGCCGTTGAATGACTGATCGAGTTCATTATGTATATCGATGCGGTTTTTGTCTTCAATTACCTCGCCACTGGACATTAGCAGGTTTAATTTGATATATTTCCCATCGTGGGAAGCTTAATTATTTGGAAATTAGGTCGAGCCAAGCGATAGCTTTTTTCAAATATTTCAACGTGTTTTAACGTACGGGACAACATCTTTGTTTTTTTGGGGAATTATGCTGAGAGTTGGGCAGCGGTGGGGTTTCGGAAGTGTAACGGGTAACGGAAGTCAAACTTATTTTCGGGGAGAGGGTATTTAACGCTAGTTTAGCTAATGGTGCTTCGGCCACTGTCGCTTAGCGGTAAATATGTTCACCCACAGACTAGAGACTCGTAGGTTGCAGGATTGAATCCCATTAGAAATATAAAAAAATTAAATTATAAACCTGTAGTCCTACGTTAAAAAGTAATCGCAGCCATGTCAGTGACACAACCCCGACATGTTTTTATATATTTGTTTTTAAGCTGTGTTTTAGCACAAGGTGTGCTTCCATCTCCTCCAAGTCCCCTATACCCCTTTAGTTCATCCTTTGTTTGACCTCCACAAAAGGTTAATCCTCATTCAGCAACTACATTTTTTAAAAAAAGGAGGAAATGCAACTTTCGGACTGGAGAAGAAGACCTCATTTTAAATCGGTGAAAAAACAGTTATTTCAGATTTATTTGTTGGTGAACACTGCTGCACCCATGCAGGAAATAACTAAAAATAAGTCAACTTTTTACGAGGTTAGATTTGGTTGACACCACGGAAAACGTGGACAAGTTGACTTGGTTTTCATCCGAGAGTCGCATTGACCCATCGCATTTTATGTTTTGAGTTTTACGAAAACATTTTGTGTGCCACCCACGCCAGAATATGTAGTTTAAGATGTTTTTAAAAGCTGCGGGTGAAGCTACCTGCACCTAAAAATGCTAATAAGTCCACCTGTAATAAACTAGCTATTGGTCCAGTTTGCAGGCCATGAACATACAATTAACCGAAGACGGGGTAATCGAGAGAAACATTTCTAATTCAAAATTGATTTAATGAGAGGTTCAAACTTCCTGACCTCGGTTGACATGGAAGTGAACACCTTTATGTTGAAATGTAAATTTTTAACTTTAAATGATCATAATTCAATTTTCAAGCACCAAGGCGCCATATTGTATTCGGAGGGAAAAATGGTTTACTTAAGCCAGGTCCACACCACCGAAAGCACTGAGCAAAAGCAGAAAACCAAGAATCATGAAACACGAAACATGAAAACATGCGCAAAGTAGAAACATTTGTTTCCTTTGATATAGCTGATTGTCGAAGTGCTTTTAAAAGCATGTTTTTGAAAGCAAATAAGCCTAGAAGTTTGCCAAACATCAGGACGCAAATTTGCATGGTAAGCAAACTTATCAAAACATGTTTTTCAAAACCTTGCTTTTGCTTCGTGCTTTCCTTGGTGTGGACCAGGCTTTAGTAGTTGAAGGTTAGCAAGATACCTGTTGAGCAACAACTCTGCTGTTAGGCCTTTTCCGGCCCCTTGGTCTTCACCATGAGGTAGTGAATGTTTAAGACAGCCTGAGAGGAGGAAGCAGAGTCGAAACGAGTGTTCTTAGTAATAAATAATTGGCTGTAGTAACATTTCGCACATAGGCCTCCTGTAATGGCTAACTTAAGGCATTCTTCGGAACTGGGACCCATTCTGTCAATGGTTCTTTCTGTCAGGTGGATTTACGTGATGTGCATGTATAGATTAATTGGTTATACTTGTAGACCCTTCACAGGACCAACCCGCAAACAGTTGGGCCCTCTTTAGCCTTAGTCGCCTTTGGGTCCTTAAACCTCAACCAACAACAACAACATTAACGAGGGATTTGTCTTATTTTTTGAGTTTTTAAACTAAAACCCCAAATTTCACGTGGAAATCTAACAACATGTTTGTAAATTCATTCCGCGTTTCCTTCGATCGGGGTTAAATGGCTTGTTATTTAAATCTTTCTCGTATCCAATTAAAAATGGGGGTAAATAATTATAAAAATCATTTCAATTAACCTAAATCATAGCGGGTGTCAGTAAAACATTACGTTTGTTATTTTTTTTAAAAAAAAGGTGACTTTATTATTAAAGTCGCCTTTTTATGAAGTTTGTGGGACCGCTAACTACGTATTACAGTAGAACCAATCTAAATGCAACCTGTGTAAATGAATAACCTCTCTAAAAGCATAAAATCTTCCGGACCCGCATTATCACATTTCAGTAGTAACTCAATTTTTTAGTAAAAAGTGTCTCAATGCTCCCCAGTCCATACTTATTTCCAATTTATGCACCCGATATAATTTCATTCGTACCAGTAGTGAATAAAAGTAGGATAACCTGATTTTTTGCATCTAAATTGCAATTATAAAATTAGAGAATTTTACAATTTTTTGTGTACAAATTATGTTAAATGGGCTTTTCTTTCCT
>JAQGAE010002276.1:0-18532 GCA_034696685.1 Julus scandinavius | reverse complement strand
TTCACAGGTATTGAGGCAAAGTCGAGAGATTGTCCTTTCCCTGTGCTTATTTCACCGAGTGTTATTCCTGAACTTTACGAATTTAGTTTCTTTAACGAAATCAGCAAATTTGCGAAAAATATGAACCTGAACAGGATGCAGAGTTGTTTTTGTAGATCCAATGCCTTCAACGGTTATAACAGCTTTTCCATGCATGCTACATATTGGTAGCAAACAGGCATTAATTGCCAAATGACTGTCAACATAAAGGAGATTAACTAATTCACATATGGACTATTTATAACAAACTCAATCAAAAGAAATTTAAAATTATAAAAAGGATACTCCAAAGATTTTTTCTGTCTATTGAAACTGGACACCATAACGGTGCAAGCACCACATCCACCTTCTCCACAACTTTCTTTGGCACCACATAATTTTACTATTTTTTATTAGATGGTTGGAGAAAAAACAACAACAAATGAAAATTAACGTGACACTAGGAGACTGAGCTAATCTGGACACGTGGGAAAAGTTGGTTATAAATTATTATTGGACTACTACAATGCTGCCAAAAGTTAGGCTGTGGTCACGATGCCAGCTATGCGGTAGACCAGCAAGATAACTGGGATGTTGTTATCGATGTTAGTAAGGATATGTGATATTAGGTCTGTGGTTGTAATGTTGGGTAAGGGTGATGAACGCTCTTTAGGGAGGGTAATGAGGGGATGGGGGCATACGCAGAGAAGGTGTTGCCAGTCATAAGGCCTGGTTTCACATAGAGGGCTAGGGCTTTGAGGAGTTATGTGAATGCAGGCCTGACGAGAGGGAAGGGGGTGTGGGAAGGGGGGGGGGAATACTCTGGGCCCGGGACTCCGGAATATGTGTGAAAAAAAATTTAAATGTTGAAAATGACCTTTTGGAATTGTTATGAAAAAAACCTGCAATTTCTCTACGGTATAATCGCAATTTTGATAAGGTAAAAACGCAAATTTTCTTTGGTAAAATCGCAATTTTTCTAAGGTAAAAACACAAATTAGCTAAGGTAATCTCAATTAAGCTAAGGTAAAATCTCAATTTAGCTAAGGTAAAATCTCAATTTTGTTAAGGTAAAAACGCAAATTTTCTTTGGTAAAAACGGAATTTTTCTTTGCTAAAAACGCAATTTTTCTATGGCAAAATCTAAATTTTGCTAATGTAAAATCTCAATTTAGCTAAGGTAAAGTCTCAATTTTGTTAAGGTAAAAAAGCAATTTTTCTAAGGTAAAATCGCAATTTTTTATATCTCCCCCCTCCCCCGAAATGTGAAAACATATATGGCCTACCCCCCTTCCTTTCCCCCAGGCCCGGCCCTGGCTCTCGGCGCCCCTGTGTGAATGTAACCGTTTTTAGAGCAGGTATTGTAAGGGTTAATTCGTAATTGGAAGCAGAATTTTTTTTAGAAAAAAGGGGATATTGAGTTAAAAATACTGTTGTAGTTGGTGGGGGAATAACAACAACAACATTAACAATCAATTGCATCAAAAAATCATTTAAGAAACGATTAATTAATGACCTTACATTTTAATCGTAGATATTGCAAAAGAGTGCAACTCGGATCTACTTTCTCATCGGTGACCTTAACAAAACAATTGAATGTTTTTATATATCAATAACAAACAAAGTCAATAAAGTAATAAAAAAATCTCATGGATTTCTAATTACCTTTTTTCCATTGACATAAAACACCAAAACCGAACTTTTACTCTCCATGGTTGACGTTCAAATGATCACAGAACTAATTAGATCAAGGAGTAAGGGGATATATATATATAGTAGTTGATATCAGAGCAAGCAGTAAGGGGATATATATATAGTAGTTGATATCAAACGAAAGTAAAAACATTTAATGGACAAATAATTCAATCATCAGCTTGTTGAACGGGAACGTTTAATTCCTCGCAAATATTTTATTAAGTGTCAGTCGGGTTCTTGAAAACAAAACCAGGTATCACATTTAGTCCACAACTAGAACAAAATTAAACCTCATAATGAGGTTTGAATTGGGTAATATGTGAATAAAATCATTTCAATTACGCAAAACTTATGCATTGTGGTACTCGGCTCACTTGTAACTGGTATTTTAATTATGCAGAATATCGTACCATGTGTTTTATCTAAACAATGAATATTTATAACAATTATGTATTTGATAATTTAAATAAATCTGAATCAAAAGTAATTCGAAATTATAAAAAAGGTGCTTCAAAGATTTGTTCAGTCTATTGAAACTGAATACCATAACATTGCATGCACCACATCCACCTTCTCCACAACTTTCTTTGGCACCACAATTGTATCAAATAATCATTTTTGGAAACGATTAAACAATGGACTTACATTTTAATTGGAGAAATTGCAAAAGAGAATAACTTAGATCTACTTTCTCATCGGTAACCTAACAATTGAATATTTCCATCATTAAAACAAATTAATAATAGCAAATCGTATTTAATTATATTTACCTTTTTTCCATTAACGTAAAATACAAAATCCGAGCTTTGAGCTAGTATTCACTCTGGAAATTGAAGACACTCAAGAACACTCAAGAAACAGAAACTTGTTTTTGCCTTCTTTGCAAATGAAGGGAAGACACGTGATGACTTTATAATTCAAATTACACATCAACATCTTGGAGTGGATAATTAATAATTATGCAATATTTTAATGTTAATGCTAATTGATAGAGTTGGTTATCCTTTAAAATTTGACTTAAGTCTGTAGTCCATACATAATAATTAAATTAGTCTAATAATAAATCTTGTCTGTGCTTTGTGACAAGCGTTTTATTTCAAATTATTTCCCAAGATAATAATTTTCGGTACTTTCTGGTTATCTCGAACTCATGAGCGTTCTATCAGTATTTTAACATCATTTTCCGGTAATTTTATCCCACTTATCTTGCCCTAACCTAACCTAACTTTCTTACGTTTGGTTAGGTTAAAATGAATTTTATGAGGTCCACATAACCGAAAAGTGAGGTCGAGATAACCGGAAAGTACCTAAATTTTCTTGTAGCCAAATAACTTACCGAAAAAAATTATTAGAATAATGTATTATTTATTACACTTTTATACATCTTTCCTTAGATAGTAACCTGAAATTTTCATCAAAATTAACATTTAAACAAACCAAAAGTTAAAAAGTCGCATTTCCATATGGATCTCTAACCCATGGATAATGTGGTGGACAGTCTCCACAGACATTCATGTACATATTGGGTACTGCGAAATAACAGTTGGATTTTGGGAAGCAGTCATGGGACAAAGATGGACATGCCCATGGTTGAAATGATGGCAAATCCCAGAGTGCCGTGGGCTGCTTCATCCAGGCTACTGCCTTTGATTGTGTCATTATATACACATCCGGCAAGCTAGTTAGATAGCTGATGAAACTGTAATAATATTGCCAATGGGCAACATCAGTTAGAAACCAAGAAGCATGGGTGGAAAGCACAAACGGAGCTTTGTTGCTGTCGTAATGCTTCCAGAAATCAGTCAACATGAATTCGTAAACATGATCATCGGTCCAATTTGAGATAAGACAAGCATCCAGCGTTATACAAGAAATCGAGTTATTGTCGCTGAGTGCTACCAAGGGAACTTCCCAAAAACCAGGATAAGAATTGTTGAGATCCGTAAATATTCCACAATCTGACTGTGGTTTGTAATCCAAAGTAAAGGGAAACAGCGGAGGATCTGTGCAATCCGTGGTATATAGAGTGTTATCATAATGGAATCCAGAATCATACAGGGCTTGAAATTGAACATCGCCATAAACTTGCCCAGTTGGTCTTCTCGAACCAACAATGTCCTCTGCGGATATATTTCCGAAATTAGAGGCAATTTGCTTCATCCCATACATTTCGTCGATCCACTCTTGGTAATCTAAGTTAAATGGATTACTCGGATTTCTGAAAATAAAACAAGGTGAAAATTCGTTAGCAATTTCGTTTGGTCGATATTCTGGCCCACAATACCTTAAAATTCGCTTATTTTTTTTTCTATTTTAAGATTAGGTCAAGTTATGAATCAGAATGGAATATTATCAACAATTAGAGTTCTTTTTATATTAGAACGAAAAGAAGCACGCGAGCTCGTACGTGTTCGTCTCGTGCTAAAGTTCGTAGCACGAGACGAACACGAGCACGCGCTTCTCAGTTTTTAAAAAAAAAAAAAATAAGAAAGATAGGAAGAACATTTAATAGATGACGAATTCGTCATTAAATTGTCACAACCATTATTATACCGACAGATAATTTATTAAAAATAGTCTGAAAACCTGTCGAGTAAAACATACTTTAGTTTAGTAAATATCCGGCTGCTTTCCAGTCTTATTAAAGTTTATGGCAGGGAAGCTTATATAAAAGCACATTCACCATATTTTGTTGTTGGCAAATAAAATCCAATGCATTTCAAACTAACGATAAACAACAGAAATTTTACACAAATATACTTACGAAATAGAGTTAGAAGCTATTTCGTTTCCCCGGTTCCATACATCATTGACCAGTTGATAGTCTGTATATTCGTGGGATAAGAAAAAGGTAAGGCCAATGGGACATCCATCAGGATTGGTAAAGTTGAACAACTGCTTGTAGTAAGTAGTGTAGATCAATTCTGTCATGGAATCTTCAAAAGCGAGGATAACAATCTGGGGACTGTCTTCCGCAGGCAGAGGTGATGTTGTTGTCGAACAGAAACAGTCAGGCAACAAACAAGCTGAAGAATTACATTCTTCAACAGGATTTACAACAACTTTACAACAATGATAAACAAATAATGATAGAAAAAGTGTGGCACTAAAATGTAACTGCATTCTATTATATTTAAAATATGCCCATGAGTTATTGGTAAGCAACTAGTCCTCAGAGTACGAGTTTATATACAGGTAGGTACATGTATATCTCATACAGTATCATTAACAAGTTTAAGGTAAATTTTCGATATCTATTTTTTTCACCAATTTCAATAAAACCTTGAACTTGATGCCTTGATTGAAAGACTATTTCTGAATTTCGGTGAATTCATTCGCAGGAATTGGTCGCAAATACGGGTTCCTGAAAATTAACCTAATCTTACTTAATCTAAACTTTACAAAAACTTATTGGAAACTAAAAGATAATTTAGAGATTATTCCCAGAGATTACAGAAATTGAAAAACAACAATCCTCACTTTTCAATCGCAGTAAACAAGATAATAATTATATTTATATGATTATAATTGATTATAAATCACTGAAAACATATATGAAAGTTACATGCGAGAAAAACAAGATAACTTGAGTCTGATTAATATTACAACACAGTATTAAAATCATGAAATCAGAACATATATCAGAGCATCGATCAATATGTATTGATCGCAATATTACAATTAATAATGCTACCAAAGTTAACAATTTTTGTCCAACAGCAATCAGATATCGTTGATGATGATTACAAAAAAACCTATAATAACAATAATTACAATAACCTACAACAAAATCATAATTACAATTACAATAATGCGATGAATTGTTCGTAGACTTAAATCCGATCGGACTTAAGTCGAATATTAAAAAAACCCCGTATAAAATGGATTTCCATAGCCATTTCGTATTTAAAATACGGACATTTGGGATTCATCAGAACAATGTGAGGTGTGCGCTGGAGCGTTGTCCTGGTGAAGGATCCAAGACTTGCTCTTCCACAAATCAGGTCTCTCCATCTCCTCACTCGTTCGCGGTTTTCCCAAGTTTCACAAAAAACTTCACATTAACACGTCGCTACATTTGAACATTTAACATTTTTCCGGTGAAGTGTGGGAGCAAGGTCTACTACAAACAAATGCTACAGCCGGTGTTCTGGCAGTTTTGGTGATTTTTAACGTTGGCCTATTTCTGCAATTAAGGCTAAAAACCAACGCCAGGGGATGAGCCTTCAGCCCCTACCTGGGAATTTAACCTACGAGGAGGGACTTCCATCCCCTCTCGAGGGGTCTTTAAGGTGCTACAATCAACACCAGACCTCGGTTTAAACTCAAGAGCCGCCACTTAGGGAATTACGTGTAATTTCTCCCATCCGTAAATTCCCACCGACCTCGACCTGGGGGCGAACCTAGCATCTTAGGATCGAGAGGCAAGCACGTAACATACATGATTAATTAAACGAAAGTCAGCGGTGTGCCGCAATCGAAAAGCTGCATTGCTAGCCAAGTGTGGCACACTCTAGAGATCAAATTGTTAACTCCAGTCTTTGACAATGAATTAATAAAAAAAATAAAAGTTCAATTTTTGGGATAGTTAAAATTATATCTTTATTTCAACATATTATTAATCTGAAATAAAATACTGTAAGAATCAGCAATGATTTTAGGGTCCGAAGAGTAAAACCTAAGACGAAGCCGATGTGTTATTTCCGTAAGGATCCCCGATCCATGGATAGTTTATCGGACATGTTCCGCACATGTTCATGTATCTGGAGCCACCAGGAGTTGATTTATCATACACGCAAGTGACTTTAGGTGAGCAAGGATTGGAGTAAGTGGTGCAGGCCCATGGTGCAAAATTAGGCAAATCAGCCAGTGCAGTGGGTTGCTTCATCCATTCTATAGCCTTCGCTACGGTCACGATGTAGACATCTTGTAAAGTGCTCAAGTAGTTAATGAATTGGAAATATCCTGGCCAATGAGCAGGATCGGTTTGGAACCAAGAAGCATGAGTGAAAAGTCCGAAAGGAGCTTTGTTCGTGGTGTAGTGCTTGTTGAAGTTGTACAACAAGAAGTTGTAGACGTCGTCCGTGTTGTTCGAGACTGGACAAGCATCCAACATAGCGCAAGGAACGTTGTCAGTATCGTTGAAATCTACGAGTGGCACTTCCCAGTAGCCGGGATACGAACCTGTGGGACACGGAGGAATCTGACAGTCCATGGTGTACTTGTAGTCGAAGGTAAAAGGGAACAAAGGAGGGTCGGTGTAGGCTCTGGTAGGCATGGTGCAATCGTAAGTGAAACCAGTGTCAACTTGAGCTTGAATTTCGACATCTCCACCACCTTGCAGGAATGGAGCTCTGGTGCCGGTGATCGAATCGATTAAAATATTTGCCTGGTTCGCAGCAATTTGCTTTAGTCCATACATTTCATTGACCCAACCATCATAGTCTAATGTGGTCCAGTACGTAGTAGGCGTCTTGTGTCTATAAAAATCGATTTATTATAAATATAAATTGCTTTGACCGTACATTAAAAATAGTATTCCGGTTATACAACCGAATAACTTACGAAATGGAATGAGAAGCTATTTCATGACCACGGTTCCATACATCATTGACCAGTTGATAGTCTGTGTAGTCGTGGGACAAGAAGAAGGTGAGACCAATGTTACATCCATCAGGATTGGTCAAGGCAAACATCTGCTGGTAGTAAGTGGTGTAGAGTAATTCTGTGAGCGCATCGTCGTACGAAATCATGACAATCTGAGGGCTTGTTTCAACGGGCAGTGGTGGTGTTGTGGTTGAACAGAAACAGTTTGGCAGAACACAGGCCGCAGGATCACATGGTGGTGCCGGATCTACACCGAAGCCTTGACCAACACTTCGGCAATGACATGCAACAATTGCTGCGAGGAAAGCAGCGATAAACGTGTAAAGCTGCATCTTTGGCACCTGTGGCAATGTGCTTTGACAAAATGTCAGTAGACTTGCATTTAAATACACCCGTTTCAAAATCTAATCAATCTTACCTGTCAATAACTAATACCAAGGTGGTCTACATTTCAGGAAAATCAATCGGAAACAGCCGCAAATAGATAAATTAATGAAAACTAATCGTATTTTAGATAATGTGTCGATTATAAATTATCAAACACAATTCTCAGAATGGTTGCTAGGGTCCGAGTTGAAATATTGTTAAATTGAACATTAAGTACCGTATAATTAGAATCAGTAGACCTTCGCGTATTTCGAGAATGTGCAGAAAATGTAGCCTAAACAGTCTATGCAACTCTGGTTCGCCTTATGTTGGAATATTGCACTTCTATTTGGAACCCTCACAGGATGGTTCATATTCAGGATGTAGAGATGGTCCAGCGTAGGGCAGCCAGATTTGTTAAGGGCAGTTAGCAACATTCCGCGAGTGTGACAGAAATGCTCCACTCTCTAAATTGGGACACGTTGAGGTCCAGACGCCAAAAGTTATCTATGGGGTTATTCAAACGTACGTTTTAATCTTTCTCATAATTCAAATATATTAACCCGGCCCTAAATACCACTCTAGGAGCAGACATAATCACTCAAATCCTTTGACCGAGCTTCGTGCCCCAAGACGGATGCTTCCTATTGGTCCTTATTTTTGCGTGCGATTAGACGATGGAATAGCCTTCCTGGCGAAAGTTCAGATTTAGTAAAAATTCAATACAACAATGATGTCTACGTCGCTACTGACTTAGGGGAGCATTCTCCTGAAATGATTGGGGTATTAAGTAGGAACACATTTTCGTAAAATGCCAAAATGTCATCGTATTTAAACATTTTATTCGGTGTTTAATCAGTTAAATTGGCAGACAAATAAGGTTGATAACGATCTAAAAAGTTTGAAAAATCATAAAAGTTTACTTTGCAGCTGGGTCAAGTGAAAGCGAAAAACAAGTAAATAGATTAAGATTTATAGCAGAAATGATGAAAAAGTTCAAAGTTTTGATATCGAAATTAGGTTATCATAAACGCAAACAATGACTTAACATCGTAATATCATTTTAAGTAAATGATTTTAAACGAAAAATGATGTTTTTGAACGTCAATCATTTCCAAATTTCGATTATCTTCTCTGAATTGTTAGTTTCATAAAATTAGTGTGATTCAATCTGGTTCCTAGAACACTCCTTGAGCTGTCATTTTAACATATCAAATAAAAGTAAATTTAGATCTATATCAAGCTGGCATCATTTCAAATTTTCAATGAAAGTCATCTTTCAGCATACTGATAAACGTTTGTAATCACAATGGGCTCATGGTTTAGATTACAAATTTGACAACCTAACATCTGCTTACTGTCACAATTCGATAATGTCAAAATGATGTCTGATCATGCAAACAAAAATAATGCATTTTTAATTTACTTATCGGAAAAATTGTTGCAAATTGTGGAAAAAATGTTGCAAAAGCTCACTGATGAAACGAGGATTTACGACATTATTGACCAACATTTCAAGTAAAATAAATAATAAAATTATATCTTCTTCCGTAATCTAACCCCATTCGTATTTTTATCCATGAAAAAGGACCAATATTTCTCAACGTAAAGCTAACGTAGCCTTCATTCAAATGTATATAAGCACATTTGAAAATAGGAATTGGTATCGACATCAGGAAAAATGGATTTGAAAATCAGATTTACAGCCGTGGTCTTACTTTCAACAATTTTGTTTTCATCGTCCCAATTTTGGGTTTTGGCCGATGACTGCGAGCTTCCCGAATGTTTTGTCTCGGGCACTTCAATCCCCGGTGGTCTCTTGTCTTCCGAAACACCTCAGATAGTCGTCCTGAATTTTCATTCCAGTATATCTGCTCAATATTACGATGACTACTCAAATCTTATTCGGGACAGACAAAATCCTAACGGATGTAACATCCGAGCGACGTTCTTCGTAAGTCACGACTACACCGATTATCCATCCGTAAATGCGCTTGCATCTGCTGGACACGAAATTGGCGTCAATACAATAAGGTAAGCATGAAGTAATTTAGATTGTTAGACTTGTAGTTACATTTTGATTTATATTGCCAAAATATAGTAGTGTTTTTTCAACCGGGGTGCCGCGAAGGCTCTACCGATGTAGCATTCAAGCTTACGGGAGCTTCGAAAATTTAACTCTCGTAAACCAGAGACACAGATTAATTTGAGAAAATAAGTTTTGTTATTTTTATATTGGCTTTTTTCCCCCGAATTTTAAACATAATTCCAGGTTTTTGAAAATTCAAACGTCATGACTAAAATAAAATAAAAATTATTACAGTGCCGAATCAAACGTTGGATATTGGGACACAGCACGATGGACCGAAGAAACGAGTGGAATGAGGGAAATTCTGAACAAGTTTGGTCTAATTAGAGAGGAGGACATAGTGGGAAGTCAAGGTCCGTATTTACAAAACGGTCGCAATACGATGATCGACGCGCTCGAACAGAATGGTTTCAAATACGACAGCACCGAAACGATTCAATATCTCACCCAGAGATATCCAGTGTGGCCTTATTCACTGGACAACCGTGGTTACAACGGTACCTGGGAGTTACCAATAATTACCCTTAATTCCAACGGCACAAACTGCGTTACTTTACGTAGTTGTCCTTACGTAACAACAGCTGAGGATGCATTCCACGTTTTGCAGAATAATTTCTTCTTTCATTACAATTTTAACAAAGCACCCTTCAACATCATCATTGATCCCTCATGGTGGGGATATTCTTTATACGAAGATGGACTGCAAACATTTCTGGATTATTTACAAAATCTTCCGGATGTCTATGTCGTCACGGCAAACCAGGCATTCAAATGGATTCAGAATCCAACTCCACTGAATCAACTGTCGACGTTTGAACCTTTTAAATGTGACCAAAAACCTGCAGTTGGAGATTGTACCACCTCATATAGTTGCCATTACGACAACACTCCAACACCCGACAGTCAGCAGCGCTACGCCAAATTTTGTGCTCCTTGTCCTCCGAATTATCCGTGGGTAGGAAATCCTGATGGCAATTGAGCTAAAACTTAATAGTTTTCATTATCTATCGCACTTGAATAATTTGTGATGAATAATTAATCTCCAATGTCTTAAAACTTGGTTTTCACTAATTCTAGTTTGCAGCAAGTGTTAAGAAACTAATAGAAAGTGTTTTTGATTCTGTAAATACATGTCATAAATTCAAATAATTCATATGTGAAAATAAACGTGAATACTATTCGATGTTGCATTTTTTATATAATCAGGAACAATTCAATTCAACTAAGTACCCTACAGATAGCAAATAAATGCCATATGGTAGAGGGGGTTGTACCCAATATTTCAGGAGAATGCTCCCCTAAGTCAGTATAGCGACTAAGACATCATTGTTAGATTGAATTTGTACTAAATCTGGAGTTTCGCCAGGAAGGCTATTCCATCGTCTAATCGCACGCAAAAATAAGGACCAATAGGAAGCATCCGTCTTGGAGCATGAAGCTCGGTCAAAGGATTCGAGTGATTATGTCTACTCCTAGAGTGGTCGTTAGGCGTTAATATATTTGAATTACGAGAAAGATTAAACGTTTGAATAACCCCATAGATAACTTTTCGCGTCTGGATCTCAACGTGTCCCGATTTAGAGAGTGGAGCATTTCTGCCACATTCACGGAAAGATGGTAACTGCCCTTAACAAATCTGGCCGCCCTACGCTGGACCATCTCCATATCCTGAATATGAACCATCCTGTGAGGGTTCTAAATAGGAGCGCAATATTCCAACATAGGGCGAACCAGAGTTGTGTAGACAGTTTCCGCTACATTTTCAACAGATTCTCGAAATACGCGTTGAATGAACCTTAAGGCGTTGGTTCGCCGCACCAACAATTTTTGTGAAATGGTGATTGCAAGAGAGACAGTTTTAAAAATCATGTTTAAAATTGTCCCAACACAGCAGTTGAAAAACAGAAATACTGACATTTTCGGTGCTTAATAATGACTCACAATTTCTGTGCCATAAATTCAGCTAAGACTTTATCATTTTCATGTTCTTCTATAAAAGTTCAATTTCACACAAACAGTGTATCTGGGCAAGTTTTTCAACTTTATCATAAATGACTCCAGTTTAATATTAGAAGTATAATTCAGATAGCAATGTGTGATTGAACCTCTTGAAGGAGATCGCACTAGTTTATCATTGCGCAACTGCACATGGTTCATACCGAGATAAAAAAATTTCAACATTTCGCAATAGTTATGCTTTAATGTCATAAATCCTTGATATGCCAAATGATAATACTTAGCACATGCCAAATTTAAGAAATGAATATGTTACACAACAAAGATATTGCAATATCAATGATTTCAAGTACATGTATTTCAGGAAAACATTATCACCATGCATTATGTAAATACAGATAGATACAATAATGCTTTCATTTGGGATAATAGCGAGGACATCAAATCTTAAATCGTGTATTCAGTTAATCATTTTTGAATGGATTAATGAATTCAAAACAATTTGGATTGAAGGGAGATAAAACGGTTGCAAAAACAGTTAACTGATAAATTATTTGAATGCGTATTTATGCGATACGTAAAGAGATGATAAAATGATATCGAAATTATACAAGAACAGTACAAATGCCAGGATGTAAAAATCTTTTTGGGCCAATTATGTCAAATATTTGATATTTTCCTTTATGTTTGAAATATTTTCAGTCATTAAACCATACATCCGAACAGAATTTAAAACCGCATGGAGATTCATGGTCAGATAATCGAATATATGGACAATTGGCCATATATTCAAATATAATATGATAAATGAATAAAAGACTAAGGCCATACCAAAGTTTCTAACCAAACTGCTTCTCAAGTTTAAGATAAAGCTTGAGAGCGTCTCAAATTTGCCTGTCTTGTTACAGTCTTGAGCTCGTCTTGGTAATTTTTATGTGCAGCTGTGGTATACATCTGGGACTTGAGACGCAGCTCGGTCTCAAGCTATGGTTAGGCCATTACCATAGTTGGTAAAAAAACTGAAGCTCAAAATTTACCTCTTCTTAGCTGCATCTTAACCTTAAGCTAAAGATGAAAAGTTGCCGAGTCTCACATTTGGCTGTCTCGAGCTCATCTTGGCAATTTTTCTGTGCAGCTGTGGTATGCATCTGGGACTCTCAAGCTCAAGAGATTCGAGAAAATGTGATAAGGGGGTAAATATCTTATATGGGTTAGAACCTCATTAACACGATGTCCAGGGAAACATAATTTTTTTTTAAAACTAAACGTAGTTCTTATCAGAACTCAAAAAACACCATCCATTTCAAAAAAAAAAAAAATTCAAAATGTACTTCCAATTAAGTCTTTTATTCCCAGCACCTCTCAAAGTTCACAAATGGTGTTTAATTAGAATAATCCTTTCATCGAAGATTGTTTATTGCTTATTTAGTACAATTTTCTCAAAAAGTACTGCTCAAGTACTAAGCGTATTTGTATTTTTTGGCAATTTAAATAGATCTGAGGAGAGAGCACGGTCGCGGCCGATTTTTAGAGGAACTATCAAAGCATTTGCCTGGAAACAGCTGTGGAAAACCGCGAAAAAACCACAGTAACCGACCCAGGTCACCCGAATAAAAACCGAAAGCGTTACCACAACCCCACCTAGCTCAGTGTTACAGTTCACACTGTAAATTGTACTGCGTATACATGTGCTTTGGGCACTAAAGCTACCAACGTTCTTTGACCAAAGCCGTAACATTACACAAATTTTCTTTTACAATGTATAAGGAGAATTATTGATAACTCCACAATTTGTTTGGATGGACCGAAAATTCGTGTTATCAGTTTGAAGTAAACAAATAAATTAACAATATTTTACAATACCCGATGAGGCGGACAGCAAATTTAGTCATGAGGTTTGACTGTATGAGTATACTGTACATGTCCATAAATTACATTTCCAACTTACACGTATAAAGTGCTATAAGGACACTACGAGGCCCTGCTCGCCTCGCCCGAGGTAATATAATGTGGTAGCTAGTTAAGGAGTGGAAGGTGGTTGTTGATCTGCGGTTGGGCCGGTAATTGCATAAAAAATAGTATCTTCGACTTATGCCCAGTTTCTCTGGAATCGATCGTGGTCATAAGTCGACACTTACTGTAAATCCCCTGAATAGTAGGAACCATTTGCTTATTTTTAACATATATGTTATTCGAAGATGTTCGATACGGAAGCACAACAAACTAAAGTACAAACTTCAAATCATCATCTCAATGTATCATTTATAATTTCACATTGTAATCACGATAATACTCCAAAAAAAAAACGACAACAATATAGGAACTAAGGATTCCAAGAATCCTTAAATGTCATGAAATATTTAAGTGAAGCATATTTCCATCACTGTATAAACGAAATTAATTATTGCAAAATTGCGATTTACCACATGATATTATAAATGAATCGTACATTTATCAAAAATCAAAAACACAAATGCTGCATATTGTTAGAAGGATCCGTAATGATTTAACCTAAAATGATATTAATTTTGAAATTACTACGGGCATCCAGAATTGTATCTAGCTACGATAAAATAATTAATAGGACAAGCGCTTACCTGAACAGATGAGAAACGCCCTCTTTTGAACATGTTGCCAAATAGCCGCTATTTAAGGAGAGATCGAGAGAATTGATGTTGCCCAACTTCCATTTGAAATTTGGGAAATTATAGAATACCTCCATAGTTGGGAAATGTATCTAATGAACAGGAAAAAAAATTAACATTTTCGCTACCTTCGAACAATGTCAAAAACATAAAGATATAAATAAATCATTTACCAGTTTAAGAGCATTTTCCTTTGCCGAGGAGCACATAGCCAGGATTTCAGAGGTGGAGTTGAATTTTACACACGTGGCGGATGTTATCAGATTATAAAGAGTTTTCAGCGGCTTTGGTCGTGTGGTGCTTAACAAGGAAGCGGTATCGTAGACATTTACAATACCGGTGTTGGACCTTTAAATACAAAACAACATTACTCTTACTAGAAATTACGCCATCGACCACTCTGACAAAGGCTGCAATATTAAGGTGGCGCCACACATGAGATATTTGGCGAGTGGTAAATATTTGCCAAAGTATTGCCAAGTGGCAAGCTCACCGCTACACACATGCGTATTTGCAAAGTATATATGTGTACCGAGTGAAACAGTTTCGCTATGTAAATATTGGCTCGCTTTGACTCAGGACAAAATACCGACTTCTGGTATTTGAGAAGAACGAGGTATTGGGGGAATTGGCGAGTGCTCGATACACACATGCGGTAATTGGCGAAGTACTCGACAAATACCGCATGCGTGGCGAGGCCTTAATGTAAACGATTTCAGAAATGTATTGTTTTTTTGCATTATAAGCTCACAAACTTATATTTTAAAATACATGGCAAATAAAAAGTGTAGTAAGTTATGGATCACAAACCAACGTTCGTGTTTCACAAGCTACAAGTTCAATAAAACGTGACACTCACCCACAAGCCAAATATTGCTGATTGGGAGATAAGGTCAGTGTTGTTCCCTCGATGCAGCCATCGTCAGAAAACCGATGGATGCAATCTCTCGTATTCATGTCCCAAATGTAAACTTCCCCATTGTCTAAAAAAAAGCGAGAAAGCGTTAAAATAATACCAAAAACATGCCAGAAATATCAGTCGACCTTAAAAAACTTACTGCTATGCGAATACATTCGACTGCTATCACCATTAAAAGCAATTCCCCGGAGTTTACTGTTCATTTTTAATGAATATATCCATTCCTTATTCTGAAATGAAATAAATAAAACAAATAAACACAGTGAAAAGTTTAACAAAATGACCACCAGCCAAAAACAACTTTTATTACCTTAGCTGAGAGAAAATGCATAGCACCTGCGACACCAGGTGCAACGAGATACTTCCCATCAGGTGAAAGATAAAATTTTTTCATGCAGATTTCATCCATTCCTAAGAGAATATAATTTAAATTTAAACATCGTATGTGCTAACAGATTATCCATTTTTGAAGTGTTCAAATCATTTATAAGTTGAAAATGAACCCGCCGGTCCATCATATTTAACCGAGTTCAAAGTTCGGGCAACAGTGCGAATAACTAATTTTCATGCCTCTTGATTAAATATCTAAATTGGTAAAATAATACCTCTATTCCATGGTACTTTAATCACTTTCCCGGACATCATGTCAAACGTGAAAAAATGCTTCTGTTGTTTAGAACCCACAATAAATTCCTCCCCATTTGTAGAAAAATGGGCAGAGTAAATCGGAAACCTTTCGAATGAAACACTCTGTATGGAGCGATTTTTTACTCCATCAACCTATATAATAAAAAAAGTAATGACAATTATTTCTGCGCTAAAAAACAAAAAATGGGACACCAATGTACGCTTCGATTTAATATAAAAACAGTTTACTTCGGCCTGTTAATTAGACACCTAAAAACCTCTCGTGAAAACTATGCTATCATGAAATGTCCTCTCGGACAAATTGTTTCTTCGATTTAGTTAAAAAACCTTATTTTGACCACTCAAAGCCTCGGTTCTAAGAGAAAATTAATTTCGGCGAGTATCTTTTGTAATTTTTAACACTTTTGTACTCCCTTTTTAGATATGTTTATAAGGGTATAAAAAAAGTGTCTTACGAGTCGTAAAAGTAGGGTATAAGCCGTGAATATTTCACTCTTCTATGATAAATACTTCGAGATTTTCAACAAAAATAATTCCCAAAATGGATTTAAGATTACCCCAATAAAATGAAACTACAAAGAGATATAAAAACAATATTTTGGAAATATACCACATATTTAGATTTAAAATTAAATATCATACGAACCTGGTATAAAATGGCTTTTCTTAATAGTCCAGCGGCTAAAGCGACTTGAGCAGTTGGATGAAATTCCACATTGGTGATGCAACCCTAGATTAAATATAAAAAAATCAATACATGAAGCCGAATTCAAAGATTTTAATTGATCCGTAGAGTAATAATGCAAATTAAATTGAATCCGCTTACCAATTCATGATTATCTCCGGCCAAACTCCGGCAAAATTTGACATCGATGGTTTCCCGTGGAAGTCTATCAGATTTTACTATACAATCGCCTACACGAGTAACGAGCGAATCATCATCATCGTTGGTGCCTTTACTTCTATCCTTCTTGCTCAAATCAGCCCAACTGGGTGTTCCAGTGATCTTCGTAAATCTATTGAGGCATCAATTTGTATCCTTATGATTAAAATCTTTAAGTGGCTCGTTTGTACTAAGATTATATAACCGAAAACTATATTTATAAGATGGTCGAACTCTGTGCGCCAGTACCTGAGATCTGAAAAAGGAACATGCTTCTAATCGGGATTTCAAAGATTAACAGGTTTTCTCGGCAAAACTTTCTAAGAGCCTTCTGGTTACTTTTTCAAGAACTTATGGTTACGTATCCAAAAAATCAGTTGGTAGAATATGCATTATAATGCTTAAAATAAGCACAATACATACCTGTTACAAAACACAATAACCACTAATTAAACACAAGAGTTTCAACAAAAAAATGTGGAAATGACACTCGTGGTTAGTTCTTGGAGCGATACCTTTCTTGACATTTATTTGTGAAGATTGACAAGTATAAAGGTGGCACCACACAAGCAGTATTTGGCAAGTACGCAATATTTGTCTAATTGCAGAGTCTTTTGCCGAATTGGCGAGTGCTCCGATACACATATATGCGTGTTTGCCGAGTGTCGAGTTTATACGGGAACATTTAAAATTCTACTCACCGCAAATATAAATAAAATTATATCACGGCGCACAAATTCTATTGTAGAAAACGGATTGCCAAATCAATTAAGGTATCGTTTCATTCGTATATTATTATCTTTTACTGGTAAACCATTCTACGAATATGTACCAAGTGGAACTTTTTCGCTGCGACTCGGGACAAAACACATACTTCTGGTAAGAAAGGCAAGAAATTGGGCTAATTGGCGAGTGCCCGATACACACTAGAAGAAAATTGGCAAAGTACTTGACAAATACCGCATGTGTGGCGTAGCCTTAAGATTAAGGAGAGGAAGGCGCATGGTCGCAGCTGATTTTTAGAGGAACTACAACGGCATTTGCCTGGAAAGAACTGTGGAAAACCGCAAAAACCACAGTCAAGGTAGCTGATCTGGCCGAGAATCGAATCTGGGTCCCTCGATTAGGAGGCGGATAGCGTCACTACTAAACCACCTAGCTCAGAATGGCAACTTGATGAATTGCAGGAATCAAAAACGATGTTTGTTGGATACACTTCGGGGAGGCCCTTAAGCATTCAACATACTTCATAACCTCAACACGATGCATCATTTCAAGGAAGTAAAACGTGGCTTTGGTTTGTTATGAAATACGAGGGCTGTTCAATTAAGTACGGTAACAAGACCTCTCATGTGTGTTAATAGAATCCCAACCCTCTATTTTGTAAAAAAAAATATATGAGCATCGGAGTTAAGCTCGAAGTCATACCGTATTTTACGGACTATAAGACTCACCTTAATTTTTAAGCAATTTTTTAAAAAGAATGTACGTCTTACAGTCGTAGTATAAAACGCACCTGAATTTTGGAGGCAATTTTTTGAAGAAAAAAAGTGCGTCTTATAGTCCGTAAAATATGGTACTTGGTTATTGTAGACCTGAGCATAACTAGTAGATTGCCACCAGAAATTTACGGTTGATGAATTTCAAGTTCAAAATAACCAATCTGAAGAATAAATTGATTCACACATTTAAATTTTAATTTATGC
>JAQGAE010002275.1:0-18533 GCA_034696685.1 Julus scandinavius | reverse complement strand
GAATATGACTCGGTGCTCATTGGTCTACAATATAGCCATCCGATTGAAAGGAGTAAAAACATGTATCTGGATGTGCACTGCCAAAACTCCCATTGAAGAAATTGCCAAAAACTAAATTAGGACATTTATACAAAAACGTAAGTATTGAAATCATTGAAAGTTATAGATTATGAACTGAATTGTATGTACACGTGTGTAAACATCGTTTTATGATGTGCACGCGTGTACATCTTTTTCAGTATAACTAGGGTACAACTGCAGTTTTATTGTACCATAACTGCAGTAATAGTACAATATAATTGTACTTTTACTGTACATGTGTAAACATCGTTTTATGATGTGCACGTGTGTATACACTGTATGTAAACATGGTTTCATGATCTGCACGTGTGTACATCGTTTTAAGTATAACTTTCTTCAATTTCTTGCCTTGTAGGCAAAATTTCCAGGTAGGTGATGAAAGCTTATACCTGGCTTTGATGTTTAGCCCTCGTGTTGCCTTACTGCGACAGTCATGCAAGTTTAAATCTAAGTCTGTTCCATTACCCACCTGGCCAAAAGCACTGACACCTTTGTCGGTTCTCCCACATCGGTGATAGTTGGATGTTTCTCTCGACTCAATGAGGCACGTGCGTTCCAGTGCTTCAAAAACTGCCACTTCTATTGTGTTGCGAGTATCTTCTTGAACGACGAGACCATGATAATCCCAGCCTAAATAACATATTTTCAGGGCAATATGTCGTTTATTAAACCTGGAAAAGTATTCGTACAGATTAGCAACGAAGATTTATAGGGATCTCGTAATTTTTATTTTTTTATTAATCCTCATTTAAATCAAATTAAGTACCTCTTAAAATCAAAATCTCGTCGACTGGGTGGTTTTTCCGCTAATATAAATTGATTTGCGTTCTTCTCCAAGATACGTTTCAACTGCAGGACATGCAACTCCGATTTAATCACACGTGCTATGAGTTCCTGCAAATAGAATTAAAAACAGTCAATTCATCCAATGATTTCTGTCGGTTATTATTTTAAATAGTTAATTCTACCTTTTTTGTGAACTCCTTAAAGTCTTCCGCTCTCGAAGGTACTCTTTTTGAACTCATTCTTGGAATTCTTATAACTTTCTTATAACTAACATCAACAAACACAACATCTCACAAGCCATTTTTAAATTCCCAGAATGCCACTGGCTTTGTAACGATAAATAAATACACCAGAAAAGGTATACATAGCAGCATGGAGCATGCGTGATCACGTGCGTGGAGTTATGCGCATGTGCGTGACCGGAAGTGATTCAAAATTCTGAGTTTCAGCCACGCCCCGTACTAAAATGTAGACAATTTCATGTCTTTTTTTTAACGGTTTTATGGCAATTATGTGACTCCAAGTAAATGAGACAATTGAAAGGAAAGTACAAGAAAATGAAAAAAAGGTAATCGGTTTACAACTAAATATGCTACAAATCTTACCTTCGTAAAATATAACTTCTGGAACAAATTTAACGATCTCTTTAGCGTCTGCGCATGACGGAAAGATAACCTTTTCTGGTGTATAACTTATTTATCGTTACAGCTTTTGTTACCTTTTGGTTACCATGGTAACACGAAGAAGCGGGAAAACTCGAAATTGCAATCTACAGTAACTAAAATTTAAATCTTATATCTTTCTGTCATATTTCATACGAGTATTAATGATTCATAAACTATTAAATAATATAACTAAAATAATATAATTTAAAATTAACTATAGTTCCAATAAATGACATGATAATTTCGGATAGAATTTATTTGAATGCTAAACTTTATAAACTTGTATTTGTTGCTCGTATATAGATGTAAACAATTTTTAATTAGTTATTATTATAAATATACTGTAAAAATTGATTTATTATATAAACAATTTTACCTAGTCGCTCGACGAATATTCGGCGATGTGTTTTCCATTGGGGGTTACCTCAGGTTTGGTTGCCTAGCAACACGTGTCCCAAGATGGCCGCTAGCTAGCAACAAGGACGTACAGACAAACATTACCAGCTGAAAATGGTACGTTAATTGCCTGATTTTAACAGAAATATGCTAAAAAAAGCACACTACCTGGTCCCTCTAATTGTAAAACAAATTCTGATAATTGTGGAATAAGAAATTTGCGTACATTTGTCCTATTACAAGAGACAATTTACGTTATTTCTTGCACATACCGTTGTCTCTTTTTGCACAATGTCCGCGGCTTTGTTGCAAATGGTCGTTTAGTAATTCTGTTTTCTTTTCCAAATAATTAGGGATTATTAGCCATATTGCGTAAGCTGACGGGAACTCGCGAGAGGGAGGTCCGAATCCTGCTATTGGGCTTGGACAATGCCGGGAAAACCACTATTCTCAAATCGCTGGCATCCGAAGATATCAAAAACATAACACCAACCCAAGTAATGAAAATACGCATGGACTTTGGTTTAGACATAGTGCACAAATTTAAATTATTCAAGAATGCGACCTTGGCGGGAATGTTTGTTTGTTTGTTGGGGTTTAGGGCCTCACAGGAATCCAAGGTCAGAAAGAGCCCAGACAATGTCAGAGATACATCCCCCTATCTAGCATATACACAGGTGAAAATTGTAACGGCCGATTTTTAGAGGACTACCCCGACATTTTCCTGGAAACCGTGAAAAATCACAGTCACTCAGTCAGGGTAGTTCCCTGTCGGGAATCGAACATAAGTCTCCTGATTGCCAGGTGGATAATCACCACTGAACCACCAAGTTCTGTGAGGCGGGAATGCGAGTGACCCAAGGTCCTAAATTTAAATATTATTTGGCAAGAAATGACAACTGCATTTGTTTGCCAAAATATGATTGTACCAATGCCAAATAAGGAAAAAAACAACTACTAGTTGAGTACAAGGGAATTTTAAATTAACTGAATTATTTGAGTTCAAATAAAATATTTTTTAGGCCATCACTGCTGAATTTTCTGCAGTTTTTTTTAAATTAAATTAAAACTAGAATGCTCCCCTTTATAACCAGTCAATCAGTTGGAATATCTATTGGACTGACTATTGCGTTAATTTTACATTTAAACTACATCGAGTCATTCTTAAATAAAACTTACGTAAATCCAGTGCAGCTCGTAGAAAAAATAAGTGGGGGTGCTGCGAAGTAATGCTGTGAAGTACGTCAGTGGTCACTGAGGGAGCGACAGTGCTCTCTCCCTCGCAGCCTGGCGTGCAGCTTCGCATGTGCACAACAGTCAAACACAGCCCCGCAGGGGGCTGTGAAACGCACAGTTGCATACACATTTTTTTAAAATCTTTTTTCATTAACTGGGGGATGGCTAAAGAATTAAAGGGAAAAAAGACTCATTATATTAAATGTTATCGATGATATCCAGTGATTGGGGTGCTGCAGTTCCACAGTGCCTATGCACGAGCCGCCACTGCGTAAATCTATCACCCCCTGAACAATCAATAGGCGACACAACCCGAGCCTCGTAGTGCCATTATAACAATTGTTTTCTTAAATAAAACTTTTAGGGATTTAATATAAAAACCGTCCAGTCCGAGGGAATTAGACTAAACGTTTGGGACATCGGTGGCCAAAGGAAAATTCGACCATACTGGCGGCACTATTTTGAAAATTCAGATCTATTAGTGAGTTGTAAAAAAAGCTTTTTGTAAGCTTGGCAATGAGGTGGAATTGAACCAACAAATTTTACATTACAGTGCTTTCATGTTGAGCAATTGACTTCAAATCCACTTCAGTGCAAAACAAATAAAACTTAAAATAACAATTTTCAACATATAATTAAGTAAATTATAATATTTCCACAGATTTATGTAGTTGACAGTGCTGACCGAAAAAGGCTTGAAGAAACTGGAGTGGTTCGTATTTGCAATTCGCAAAATCGCAAAACTAGCAAATGTTTCGCATATTAAACGTTTTGCAATTTTTTTTTTCAGGAATTTTCAGAGCTGTTAAATGATTCAAAGCTAAGTGGTGTCCCCGTACTGGTCTTTGCCAACAAACAAGACCTCGTAAACGCTGCTCCTGCTAGTGATATAGCAGAGGGACTTAGTTTGAACACGCTACGTGATCGTGTATGGCAAATTCAGGCATGTTCGGCAACTACGGGAGAAGGGATAAAGGTATGACAGCTCAAATCATAGATTTCGACTCTGCCTTAAGAAACATTGCCACGATAGCGTAATCTTATGCTTTTTACCAACAGGACGGGATGGATTGGGTTTCCAAGAATCTGAAGAAAAAGTGAATTTGTCAAAAGCTATTGTAATATTTTTTATTTAAATTATTCCAATTGTGATGGAAATCGCCTAAAGTGCAATTTTGTCTTACTACGGAACCTGGAGCCATTATACCTTATAGCAATTTTATAGCGAGCACTCGAACACACATCAAATCTGCAAGATGCCAATTCCCGGAGGACTAGAAAGCAAAGAAACTCACTTTTTAAAGCAATTTTTACACTGCCGTGAACGTTTTCGTTTTTTAAATATTTATGTCTGTATTTCCTCTTGCAAGAATACGAATAAAAACTTTTGTTTCACAATTGCTTTCTTTGTTTAATTATTATATGCTGCTAACTACGAGTCCAAACTCAGGGTATCCAATAAATTTGCTGTAAAAAATTCAAGGATTTTAAGAATTATTCCTTGCGTTTTCATGGACCCGATCACTACAAATTGTCGCATTTTCCCAAAGAGCCCCTCTGTAGTACGCCTACATCAAAGTGAGTAAAGTGCAATCACGAGACGCAGCTTGTCTCGACACAAAGTTCCAGTATATTGGAATATACTGTGTTTAACAGGAATTTTACCATAATTCTCTACTTACCTAATTTTCCTGTAGAAGTTTCAAAAATCACTACCTTTCCTAGAACAAATAAACTTCCGCAATTCATGCTGGTTTCAAGTCCATATTTGGATTTCATATCATGGATGACCCTAAAAAATAAAATCCATTTTTATGAAAAACATCAAATATTAAAATGCAGAATTTCCAATTATTCCACCAAGTATCACTCACCTAATTTTGCCGAGGCACTATGTTCGCAATACTGATATATAAAATTCTTGTATATTTGAAAACAACATTTTTAATATTACTGGACCTCATAAAATCAGGCTACATAAATCGCACAAGCATTTATGGTCACAACCACCCAAGAGATGCCCTGAGTAAGAAATATAATGGTAACATTTTCTCAATGGTCCCTAAAGATTATAAAATGGAAAGAACACGATGCAAACGCAAGTAAATAAAAACTACACTCGAGCAAGCGTACACCCGCTTGCATAAATATTGGAATTAAATAGTGTTGGTAGCGCTTTTTTTATGCCGAGCTATAAAAGTAGATTAAAATTATTTATTTTCCCCTTTGAACTTATAGAATGGAATGGTTATTCGGGTTATCACAGCTAAATTAATTCTATATCACAATATATAAAACCGTAGGACCGTACTCTGCAAAATGACGATACGATTGGCCATTTTAAGTGACGTAAACATAAAACAGAAGTGAGCAGCATCTTAGTGATTGTCAAACTTGATTTCATCCAAAAAACCAAACAAAAGACAAGCATCAACGCTAGCAGTTATAATTCGTCTCGGTTACATTTTTAGAAAACTTTTTGCTTGTTGTTTTACAAGCAGATTCTTTTTATGAAATTGTTTTTATATTCTGAAACTGATATTCTTGTGTAAACCAAAAGTGTGGACTTATAGTTTTTAAAAATAAATTCGCCAACGCCGGCGGTCGAGTGGGTTACGTGCTTGCCTCTCGATCCTAAGATGCTGGGTTCGCTCCCAGGTCGAGGTCGGTGGGAATTTTACGGATGGGAGAAATTCCCAAAGTGGCGGCTCTTTCGGATGAGAGTTTAATCCGATGTCCCGTGTTGATTGTTGCACGTTAAAGACCCCTCGAGAGGGGGTTGAAGTCCCCCCTCGTAGGCTAAATTCACAGGTAGGTGTTGAAGGCCCATCCCCTGGCGTTGGTGTTTAGCTCTCGTGTTGCAGAAATAGGCCAACGTTAAAAATCCACCAAACAAACAAACAAACAAAAATAAATTAAAAGTAATTTGAAAAATGTGAATGGAAAGTGCTGATGCTTTGGTTTTGGAAATTTCAAGTATGGAAAATAAGCGCTGGCTCAATTACCACTGCTGAACTTAGCCCCTTTTTTCTAAAAATAAGTAGATGCTTAATGTTTAATCCCCTACAATTTCTTAACATTAACCATTAAGTACCCCATCTGAATTACAAAAAGCTGCGAATTAGGAATATCTGAACCCTGTAATGCTAAGAAATAACTTCACTTTTTAACTTAATTTGTACATAAGGTTTTTTTTTTACTGTCGTAAATGCGAACTGCAATTTCCAATCGATAAAAATGCGCATCATGCATACCAATTGATCAATTCTGAGTAAATTCTGATCTATCAAGCTGCCTTTAGTAGTAGAGTGCACGGGAAATATTCAGGTGTTCACTGCAAAAACACGCCAAAAGTTTGGCCCTTAGCAGACGAGGAATGTATATGAACGGATGAAACCGACCGAACGTAAAATCGGTGCAATAAAATAGGACTAGTTAGTGTTTTAACTTACTATGTACACATATTTAAAAATATATAAATTAAAATTGTTGGGGAAAAAGGATATCGGTGAATGACGGTACGGCAGGCGTTTTTAAGGTGTTTTGCTGTTTAAACTCCCGCTACCGTGCCTGCTGAAAGTTATAAATAAGCTGTAGAATAGCTTGAGAGTCAAGTGCCTGCAAAATAAAAATTTGCTCCAACATGGCAAATGACAACGACGTAAAAACTCAACTAAATTTTGTTAAAACAAGTTGTTAACTACTGCCTCCCACATCTTCTCTTGAGCTTCTCATTTTCCAGATTCGCACAGTGTTGTCGCTAAAAATAATAATTTTGATTGCAAAAAAAAAAAAAAATTGTTAAACGATATTTCTCGTTAAGGGTTCCCCTCCCCAATTTTCCTTCTTGATAACAAAATTTAAAGTTAAATTAATCACTACTTACTCTGATGCGGTAAAGATACAGGAACTATTCTTTGTGATGGCGTGAATGGGTTTATCGTGCGCTTTTACTTCCCCTTGGAGTCTGCACGAGCTTACAGACCACTGGCGGACATAGCCGCCCCTGCAGCAGCTCAAAATGCTCCGGCTTTCGGGATGAACGCACAAGCCGCAAACCCAATCTTTGTGAGCTTGATTCAAAGACTGAATAAAATAAGGCTGCGCATTAGTAATAAACTTTACAAATTTCCCATACAATTGGCGAATCCATTTATAAATTAACTCTGTAATTCCTGAATATTTCGACCAACCTGTTCGAGGCTTCCCGTCTGTAGATTCCATTTCTTGATGCACATGTCGCGAGATCCAGAAAACAGGTAGTTCCCGACGAGAGAGAGCGACTGGATGCCATCGTAGTGCGGTGGCTCCAGAGTTTTCTTTGCAGGATAACATCCACCGGTCATGGCAGGGACTTCAAACATCTTGATATAGTGGTCTTTAGAGCCTGTTACTATCAAACTGTTTTCTGCGGCTTTATCGTCGACCGCAAGGCACATTATAGCAGCCTGGTGTCCACCGCTAAGTTTGCCAATTGTTTGATACCTGTAAGATAACCCATTTTAGCTTGAGACTACGAAAGTTGCAAATTGTTCTATTGATGTCTAAAGATTTTTGTACATAACATTTCTGTTAAAAAAAAAAAAGCAATCACAACAATGACGACGTGAAAACTAATTCTGGGAATTTAATACGGGATACTGTGATTAATGACCACAACCCCGTAAAACAAGAAAAAAAACCAAGCACGTACTTGCGCAGATCCCAAATGCGTACAAAGTTATGTGCAGCAGAATACAGCGCAGTTCCAAAGCGATCCAACTCGAAACCGTTGATCTGGAATTCGCCGTGGGGGAGTTTGAGCGTCCTCGCAGGCGTGGCAGCCGTCAGAGATCCGTTGGTGGTCAAGCCGGAAGAATGAAGTGTCGAAATGCACTTTGCGCCACTCTCTCTTAGATCCCAAACTTTGATGTAAGCCGCCGAAGCGGTGAATATCTGCTTCGTTCTGTCGCAGTATCGCACGGCCACCACGTTGTTGATGTGGCCGCTCAGCGACAAAATCTCGTCGCCCCGATGAAGATCCCACACTTTAACGGTGCGATCTATAGACAAAAAAGACGTGCTAATTTTGAAACAATGGAAATAAAGATCAATCATTTTGCTTTTTGCAAATTCCGTGAAAAGTTACCTTTGGACGCAGTAAACATGAGTTCGTCAGTTGCGACCACGCTGAGCACCGCCTTGCTGTGACCAATAGCTACATGCGTGCAGGATAACATCGCCTGTGTCCGGCCACTCACTTTGCCCGTAAATGCTTTGATGACACCATTATTGGGCTGAGAACTCTCCACGCTTGTAAGTCTGGAAAAGACGTTCTCTTCCGGTCTTCCCAAACCTTTTCTCGACTGCGAAGGCGATGCTGGTGGAGTTGGCTCAATGAAATTGTCACTGTTGGAAAAGAACGTTTTCGATTTTATCAAATGCTGTGAATGTGGTTCAATACTGGTTAACCGGCAAGGGCATCTATTTCCAAATTGTGTTCCCGCAAAACTTAAGACTGGTTTTGCAAATTGTTCAGCCGATAAACAACGCAATTGGCTTGGGTTCCATAACTTGACTTTTGGGTTGCAAGGGCTCCAAAGCCAAATTAAATTGGTAAACGCAAGGATGATGTATTTCGATTGTGTTATTTTGATAATATTTTGCGTGGTAAAATCACTCGCAACAACTAGAATTTCAAATCAACGTAATCATTTTAAATATAATTTACAAAATGAAAAACGAAATATTCTAGTCTACAACCAGTGTCAGAAATTGATTTTGTTTTGGAAAATGCAAGGCCGCGAGGAACCTATGTATTTACTGAGCCACATAGTCCCAACATTTAAGTAACGGGATGATCCGGAAAACATATTCGGAACGGAGTGACACAATTAGACGTCGACATATAAAAATGATAATACTCACACTCAGCCACACGAGACGAACACAGGTAGACTTAGGATAGATGTGGAAAGAAAGTGACATCGACAGGAGGCAAAATTGTAGGAAGATTGAGGGGAGGAGGAAGGAATAAGGAAAAGACAGACAAAAGCCAGTTTCGAAAATTAAACCAGCCCGATTAATAACACCTGCAATGCTGTTAGGGAAATTCTCAAGAGATGATTAGCATCATGCGCCCTACAAAGTATTAGAAGTAACAAAACTTGAAGACAGCCATTTTGGGAAGATTTGAGAATAAAATCGCCCCGTCAGAATAAACTCTACATTAAAAAAATCTGATTGAAAGCTGGAAATCAAAAATTTCGTTCATCAACAATCAAGATCGATTGGAGCAAAAAAAAAAGTATGGGTGTAAATAAAACGTACTGTAGAATGAAAGTGATAAATTAATTCACGATAAAGCTATTAACGATAAGTATTATTATTGGTTTAGTGCTGTGGAAATAAGCATTAGACTCACTTGTTACTTTGTTGCAATGCGTTGGAAAGGAATGAAGAAGTGGGGAAACTGGAGGTTTTGCGTTGATTCTGCGGCGACATCCGTGCGGAGGTAGGTCTGCTGGACTGAGCCGACGTGTTGCACGAGACAGATCTAAAATGGAAATTGACATCGGTCAGCGCATATGTCCCACAAACTTGTATCGTCTGTTTAATAAAAGTCTTGATTTGAAACTAAGCTTACAGAGTGGTGGAGTACAGAGATTCCCCTCCATTTTCCTTATCGGTTTGCATGTTGATGTTTTCCTCCTGAATGTCCAAGAAAGGCTGAGCAGCTAAGGATCCGCTCGATTCGGAACTTCCGCCATAAAGTAGCTCCAATGGATTAGCTGCTGTTCTTCGCCTTGCCTAAACACACGCGTTCAGTTTTGCAACTGCTTCCAACTGATGAATGCGGTTAAATCGACTCTACCAACCTTAATTTTACTGTTGGTCTTCAGAGATTCTGTGCTGGAGGAGGATCCGAGGCTGGCCATTTGCGTCTGCATTGGCATACTACAGTAGTAAGGGAAGCAAAGGGGCAGCACAGAAGTCAAACAAAAAAGAAAATGTACGATCCAACGCAAAAAGTTAATCCAGAAAAAGAGTGAGAAAGAGAAAATCGAAGAAATGGCCAACGGAAAACTGCAAAAAAATGCGTAACAGAGCAATGGGGAGAAAAATAATAATTCCACAGCTGAACACAAGAAGGATTTTGAAAAGTAATCAATTTATGATGATGCCAAATAAAGTGGAACATGCGATAGAAATCCCAAGATGAATTTCATGCCTTAATATTTTAATTCGTAAATATTAATTGGTTTTGATCACATAGCGTCAATATAATGACATCATGTGATACCATCCATAAGTAACTCTGCAGGAAGGCCCTTTATAATAATTGCATAGATATTTTTGCAGTCAAAAAGATTTTCTCTATTTGCAATCATAAATATATTTTTTTTATCTAAAATTTACAAAAATGTAAATTCGATCAAACTTGGCACATAATTTTTACGAAAAATGGCGCAAAAATAATTTTGCAAATAAAATGTCGGCAATTGATATTTAATAATTTCTCATTCTTTCTGGAAATTTTGGAAAGTGTCAAAAATTTATTTATAAGGTGTAATTAGTTTAGAACAGCGGTTTTCAAACTTCAAATGTTCCTTCGAACCCTAGCAAGCTAAAATTCATATTTTGAAATTTAATTTTGTTCAAAATTGTTATTTTATAGCTGATTATATTCGATTTTGTATACACCTATATCTCGCTATACGGCCACTCTTTATATGATATTTCGCTATAACGACTTTTTTTAATTATGGCACTTTTTCGATTTGCGGCCCACTATGTTTTGTTATACGGCCAAAAAAAACTTTGATAATGACACTAATATATCGAATAATCGATTCGTTATACGGCTTTTCGCTTTATGGCTTTTCGCTTTATGGCCAAATTTGTTCCGGAACGTATCTAGGCCGTAAAGCGAGGTACGGTTGTTAAATAATTGTTAAGTAATGCACTATTAAATGTAAATTTCTTAAGTCATAGCTATTAGATAAAAATTAAAAAGTATTTTTCCTTGGGTTTTCCAAATTCCAGAATCAAAATGAAAAAATGTTCCAGAAGCATAGGGGCAAGGCTCGTTGCACATTTATAAAGCAGGCGACTCGGATGCGCCTTCCGGCATTTAAAGGGATAAATGAAACATCTAAAAAACGTACTCTGATCAGTCATATCTGAGCATGCACAAACGCAACGATGCACAACTGTCATCTATTTACGTAACGATGATGATGCTGCATTCCCATATAACCCAGGAAAAAAATGAGAAGCATCAGAGCCAAATAGATGAGGGAACTTTACGATGATGCACGTGCAATTTTAAAAAAAAATAATGGGAATTAAATGGGAAGAAAAATGAAAAATAGCTACAGTTAGTAAATCTACGTTTAAAAAGTTTGGTTAGTCCTCCTAACAAAAAGCGAAAAATGAAGTCCAGCAGCGAAAAAATGGCTCGTGATTAGAGCTCATCCCTAAAGCAGTATGTGGATGCAGGGTTGCTCTAGCTTGGATTAAAAAAACGCTGACCAACGACCAGTTAAGGAATAGTCTCGTAATTCAAAATGAAATGCTCACCTGTCAATGGGAGATGCCGAACGACTTGATGTCGAGCTATCTCCGGACAAATCTGGAAATAATTAAAGCGTTGATCGTGTTTAATGCTGCGCAACTCCGATTTACCTTTAAAAAAACCATAATGTCCAAGGAATGCTAACCGCCATTTGAATGAGGATTGTACATGTCCATATCCTGTTGCTGAAGCATGTGCTCCAGGAGTTCTTGGTGAAGGGTGCAGCTCTGTTCTGCTTGGGTCATTTTTGCTTCCATTTCTTTGAGATTGGCTTCTCGTTGAGCAGCTAACAGGCTCTGGAATTGTAAAACTACAATCAGTAAAGAAGCCCAAAAATTCAGAACCAACAATTTCTGTGAACTAGAACATTTAACAAAAGACGAATTTCTGGAAATTCAGATTTATTAAGCACCTGACTAATTGTCATTGCCAGCATTTTTTCCAACATGTACTTGGCTTCTTCCACACCCAGATCACTGACCAGTACATTCACATCTACATTCTCCTGGCCATCCTGAAAAAGTTATTTTATATATAGCTTTGCCAAAATTACTGAATAGTTCATAGCCGATATTTGTAAAAACAATTTCCTCACCTTAGAACCTTCGGTTTGCATAATATTCGTTTGACATTCAGAGATATTTTCTTGAATATAATTTATGTTATCACGGAATGCTTCTATTTGGTCTTCTAGATCCTGAATAGTTAGCCGGTCCCTTCCATTGCTTTTAGCAACATCTCGCTTTTTGATGCATTTCTCCAATTTGCGGGTCAGTATGTCGCGTTCCTTTAATTAAAAAAAACTACACTTAATACATCCCGAAAACTACTTTTACTCCACACATAACAGGTTTTGTATTTTACCTGCAGGAATTTTTCCATTTCCTTTTCCCATGTGGCAATTGCCTTCTTATTTAAAACCATTTTCGTAATCTGGAAACATATATATTTACTTGAGAATTCGTGACATTTCCTCAAATTAATCATGATTCAAGTAAAATTCGTCAACTAAATACAGTAGAACCACAATTATCTAATGGATCAGTTTTCCGCAATAGAATTTGTGCACCGAGATATCATTTTAATTATATTTGAGGCGAGTACAATTTTAATTACGTTCCCGTAAAAACTCTGCACTCGGCGAACACACGCATGTGTATCAGAGTACTCGCCAATTCGGCGAAAGACTCGAGGGATAGATAAATAAATATTCTATTCTCGCCGAATATCGCCGCCTTTATACGAATTTTTTGGTTACCCGAGGTAGGCTAGGTCTAAATTAACTCGGATAATCGAGATTCCACTTTACATGATAAGAAAAGCGACTTACATCCTTCTCCAAGTGTTGCCATTTGGATTTTGCAACTTTTGGAGAGAATTGAGGCTTCCTGCTTAGAGCTGTTAACAAAAACAAAAATTCAGATCTACTATTTTGAAACGATAATTTGAATAAAAACAAAACAAACAAAAAATGGGGGGAAAAAACTTGCATTGTAGCGTATAACGGGATTGAGCGCCAGGAACTCTTCCAGCAACTTTATCGGACATTGGCTTGGCCATCCTCCGAAGTGCAGAAACTTCCTCTTGCTTGCGTTTCAGCACAGTTTCTTTGAGTTTCTTCTCCGCTTGCAGAGTCCGGATTTGATTCTCCCGCACTCTTGACTCCTTTTTCAGCTGCGCTATCTCCCGATTTCTTTTCTGTTCAGATTCTTTATGTTTGTTGGCCTCTTCCTTGATCTTTGTCATAAGCCGCACCTTCAAAGAAAATTAATTCTTTTAAGTTGACGAATATGTAGAAAAAACTCCACTTTTTTTATATGAAATATCACAACAGCTTACCTTGGCCTTTTTCATGTCATTTAACTCTGTCCTCAGTGTTTTCATTTGTTTCTCGTACATGGTTTGATTCTTCAGAAGTCTGGCATGTTCTTTCTTGGCAGACTGAATCTTTTTCAACTCGCTCGTTAGGTCATTTAATTTTTTTTCGTATTCGCCTCGAACCTTCTGCGTCTTTTCTTGCGAGTTGTGCTCGATATTTCCTGAAATATGAAAAACATGCATGATTGCTGGGATTGGGATGGTACGATTTTAGATTTGAAATGTAGGAGACTCTCGTACAGACCTAAGTTGGACAGTACTTTATCTCTTTCATCTTGAGTTGCACGGATTTTGTTTTGTAATTGAACAAGCTTCTCTTCATAGGAATGTCGCATCGTTTGCAGTCGCTTCTGACTTTTTTCCAACTCGTCTATCAGCTTTTGCTTTATAGAAATCTCGCTGGACAATTCGGCCAAATCCGATCGATACTGCTCGTCAACCACTGAAAGAAATTTCCACACAATGAAAAACTTGGCACATTGTCATTTGGCTAATTGCTTTATTTTTAAGTTTTGTCTCGTAAAATCCATCGTTAGATAAATCAATTTAGACCTCACCTTCCATATCAGATTCACTTGTATCTTCATCGTCATCTTCGTTGTTATTTTCCTCATTAAGCTACATAAAAAATGTATGTTAATTAATAACCTCCACAACTTTAAAACACGGTAGTACCAGCTGGGATTAACAAACATTTCGATTATCCGAACATACATACCACATGGTTTTGAAATTGTATACAATTTATTTTTTGTTTTCAAATATCACGAAATATGATTTTTCGAATTTAGAATATCGGTACAAACCTCGTCGCTATCCCCCAATTCTTCTACATCATCTTTCTGCTCTCCATCTTCCTCCACATCACTTTCATTACGAATATCCACTTTATCACCTCCACTTCTGCGTAAATAACAGTGGAGCCGTCAATAAATATAAATTCAATAATTCCAACAATTACAAAAATTCTCACACTCACATTCTTTTAACTTTTCTTTCCGCATCCCTCAGTCGCTCCACGTCTTTCTTTGCCTCTTCGAGTAGCTCGTTGACGCTCGAAGTTTCCACATCGCAGCCGATATCATACTGACCGGAGAATGCGACAGCTTGATTGTGAAGCGGGCTCATCGAAAGCCTGGTATGGGTCCGAGAAACGCTTTTTCGCATTGTCTGACACATGTGCTCGGACTCCAGAAGTTTAATTCTGAAACATGAAACATAATATTTACAATCACCAGAAGGAAGAAGATGAGGCTTACATCAATTCGGCATAAATTTAATGACAAACTTACCTTAATTCCTCTACTTCTTTGATGTAGCCTTCAATCATTTTGCTCATATCAGAATTTTCACCTCCTGAAAAATATGTTTGAATCTCTGTGACACCAGCTTGACATAAGACATAACATCTCGAGAAACATGTTTTACAGGGGATGTTAAAGTGTATGCATGAGATTTTAATGAAATTACTGTGTAATACGTGGATGTTTCAGAATTTTTGAGTAATATGAAGTATTCTAAAATTGTGCATATCCTTCAACATCCTTGCGAGATAATACGTTTATGGAGCGTTTAATTAACTTAAAATACCCGGTGTAGCATACCTGACGCAATCCATTCTCCCGTAGCTTTCGATGCCAGCAATTCTGTGTTTTTCACCGTTAGCGTTTCTATGGTTTCTTGCATTGCTTTTATCCGAACTCTCAGGTTATTATTTTCAGTTTGAAGCATCGTATTTTCATGATACATGTCATTTATGCTTTCTTCCCCGTCGACAACAACCCGCTTACCCTAAAAGCAGCAGAAGTAAACACTTTAAATATTTATGTTGTTGTTCACTACGCGCTAATGAGATTTCTAAAAGAATGGTTGTCATAGGAAAATTCCTGAAAACGTGCATCTCTCTCCATTTTTTTGAGAATTACCTGTCTGTATTCCATCAACTCCAGCTGCAACTGTTGTATTTCCATTCGCAAAGCCGACAGTTGCTTGCTCGTCTTGTCTTGATTGGCCACAACCTTGTTTCTTATATTTCGAGCTCTATTGGCATACTTCAGCGTGTTCAACGTTTCCATGAAATCCCGATCAGAAGGTGAGATGCAAGCAATCATGACAGTGCGACTAACAAAAAGCGTAAATAAAGTATCCGTATGAATAGTTGGCAATCCCACGAGACTTAAAAACAAGACATTTTTAAATAATCGATAGAATAATTTTGATTCGTTGTTATTACCTGTTCCCACCAAGCGAATCCTGCAGCAGTCTCGTTAGTTTGGAATCCCGATACGGCACGTGAGTCCCTCGTTTGGTAATATCTCCCAAAGCTGAAATCACGTTGCCCAATGCCAGCAAGCCACAGTTAATGGAGATGCCCTCTTTAGCTCTGTCGCCCGTAGCACCGGTACGCTTGAGCCTTTCCGAACCAGCAAGATCTACGAAATGGAATTTGGCTGTCAAAGTCTCAAATTCGTTCAATGCATCCGTGGTGTCCAATTCCATGTCAGGGTCCTTGATCTTGGCCACTCTTTGCTGCTTTATATGCAGCGTGAAAATGGCGTGGGATCGTGATGATGCCACGTTCATTTGGGTGCTGGCCGTTGTTCGCGATAAGGCACCGATTTTCAAACACTGGAGGGTCTAAGAAGGGAACAAGTTTTTTTTTGTACGATATCCGGTTTTCGAATAATAAACGAATAAGCAAGACTTTTTGACCGCCGCTCGTATTACAAATTGGCGTACATTATCATTTTACAATGGTAACAACCACAAGTCAATTCTATCAGATATTACTTACTTCCGCTTTGGATGTCACGATTCTGGTAGTAACACCGACCGTGTAGATGCCACCAGTCGCATCCTCGTGAATTCGAATGGAAGATCTTTTTCCCTGAATGGCAAACGTAGGTGTAATTAGAGCAATTCTTTGGCAATTTTACGCAAATTAAATGCATAAATGGCATTTCGTCGTACCTTTGAAATTGCGTCTCTGGCCGTATCGAACAAGTCAATTATTTCTTCATTGTACAGCTCCATAAACTGGCAGTGGATTTTGAAATCTGGTAACGGCTCGTTGTTGTCATAAGCTCTCTGCCTCCTTTCCTCGATGCCTTCGAACAGATGTTCGACGGCCCTCGGAATGATGCCGAGTTCGTCGATGTCGGCGAGACTAACGTCAAATCCTGTTCCCATAGTATACGTTTTTCCCGAACCAGTCTGCATCAGACGAACAGTAATAAGTACATTTGCCGATGAACATAATGTGACGATTCAAATTCATAAGAAATTCTATTAAATCACAAAAACTGTCAAGACTATTTTTATAAAAAAAAAACCAGATCATAAACTTTCTGACTTGTAACATATTGCAAATCATAAAAAGCTACAGTGGGCTCAAAAAATGTAGATTATGGCTGAAAAATTGTTTCTGAAAATTTTAATTTACAGTTTTTGACAACTTCGCACGTTAAAATCATCAATTAATAAAATTCTCCGGAACGCTAGCTTGTTCGGATATCTAAGATCAAACTTTTCTGTAAGACTCAAACATCTTCCAGAAAAGTTCAACATGTTTCATGTTATGCAAAAAACGACTATTTCTTAAACAAAAGTTTGGAATTTTATTTCAAATTAAGGATTAAGCCACTACTTTGGATGATGGATTCTTCACCGGTGAGGCAGATTTTATTAAATTTTGGGGACATCCATCAAATTCTGACGCAATCAAAGTAAAAAAGTTACACATGAAGGTCTGTCACCACTTAAAAAACATCCAGATTTGCAATCACAGCCCTTGTAGCCGATCACACGCCCAAACTCACCTGTCCGTAGGCCAGAACAGTGGCATTGTATCCCTCGAAACACCTGCAAATAAAAAGTTTTTAATTGCCACACCTATTTGGAATGGCTTCGTTATGCAAAATCACTAGTAACCTCACCCTTCGATGAGTTGTTGCACACAGGTTTCATAAACTTGCTGCTGGACTGATGGAATATCAAAAACGTAATCAAAAGTAAAGGCCTTGTCGTTGCCGAGCCACACTTGAGGTTCGTTCGAGGAGACCGAGGTGCAAACCCGGCACATGTCGATCAGCTCCCGGGGAATCTGGGGCCGAATCCTGCGAAAGAAACATTAAACAGAATAATCAGAAATTTGTAGAAATTTATTTTCAAGACAAGTTTTGAAAAGTATGGATGCAACGCGCAATGATTGAAAGCAAGCTGGTGGCTGGCCCTGATCCAGACATTTTACACCTCCACAGTAAATGCAATTCAGGTGTTATTTCCCTCATTATCATACAAATGTACCACAACGTGTTTGTTTGCAAATTATGAACATGCATATTTAATATTGTTTAACGAGGCAGTGATAGAAACAGGCACTCTCATGATTATTTAAGGTATGTAAACACCAATTTGCATTTATGTCAATAATAGCATCAACGGTCTTGTGTAAAAGTAAAAATTACAAATTGCAAGCAAATTAAGAGGTAATTTTTACAATCGTTCCCAAGAGAATTTTTTTATTAAAGTTAGTAGTTGGAGGCAACTTTACAGATTTTAGGATAAAACACTGCATGGGATAAAAAGTAAATAAGTGCACCAGAGTGTATGCCATCCAGACAGAATGTGATAAGATATGGGTGTATTAACATGATTACAGACACAGTATCTGATATATGTAATCTTTGGGCGTGTGAATAAAAATACAGAAAGTTTCAAAAGTCCCAGCACTTTTTTAATAAAATATAAAAGTCTAGTTTATTGCATGAAGAAACATTAAACAAGTAATTTTCCACATAAATTGGTAAACTTTCACATGGAAAACCATTTAAGTTTGTGATCACAATATGCAAAAACTGTATTAAGGTGAATCACAACCCTATCACCTTCAATGGGTGAAATTTTAAAACACAATTCCAGCCAAACAAAAAGAG
>JAQGAE010002274.1:0-18541 GCA_034696685.1 Julus scandinavius | reverse complement strand
ATAATTCTGAAAAATACTTTCTGCAGAAATTAGGTGGCTGAATCCTGCAGAATTCTGATAGTCATTTTTTGTATGGGCAATAAAAGCACAGCTTTATAATATGCCTGTGTGTCCAAGTTAGGCGTCCATTTTGTAATCCTGCATTTCCGGAACAGACGGAAATAAGTTAATAACAGTTATACAATGTAGGTTACTTTTGTAAAATCCATCAATTCATCGCATCATGACCTGCATGATGCGATGTTGTCATCTGTAAGAATCGTTTTTATATTTGCCACGACAATCTTTATGGAATCTCTCGCTTCGATAACACATGTTTAAAGGATTGACTTTGACTCTGCAGCCGTCACGCACATCGCCAGACCCAGACTTTCAAAGCACAGAAGCCAAAGAAATCAATACACCCTGAGTTTTAATGTACATGAACGCGTTTTCTGGATGCAATTCGGTCGCGTAATTAAATTATGCGCGGCTGCATTTTGGAGTGAACATTAAGGGTTTGGATTTACAACAACACGACGAGTCCACCGTGCGCTGGGAAATAAAAACATTTCCCCGGGATACAAATTTAAATCGATTTCACTTATTCTGCAAGCGTATCGATTATTTCTGAAATGTTTTTTCCCTGTTGTTGTCTAAGGGCGAGGTGACCCCGCCACAAGGTTTATGTGTGGGCTAGTTACTTAATAAAAGATCCTTCCATGAATTTGGACTAATGATTTCGATAATTAACCCTGAATCGGTGTACTTGTTGTTGTCGAGAGAGTAAGCACGTGTGTGGCGTAACTGGACTCACCCGGCGTTCTTTACCATATCGGTAACAGTCAAGGTGACCAACATTTATTCATCTCCATGTAGGTGGATGTTTGGCCCAATTTGCAATCGCAAATAGATTGGGCGGTCTCTGAAGAACGTGTACAGCATTACGTCTCTGACATCAATCTTTTCAAGTTGCGAGAATACAGTTTTCACTTTAAGCTCTTGTACAGGTGTTTGAATGCGGCATCCTCCTTAGTACATCTCTTGAATACAAATAAAAACGTGAGAATTCTTCCCCAGACTTAGTTGAATCAAGTATCCATTGTGGTGAATAAAGGTGATGTTATGTCACCATAGGAAGTGATAAAACATTAGTTGTAAATGCACATGAGTTTCTTCCAGAAGTGAAACTTATTAAAATTCCCTGGATTATTAAAATATTGAATAAAAATTACCTTCACAATGACATTTTCCAAGTTATTCTTTGGTGTTCTCATTTTTTTTTTTTTTTTGAAAAATTGTCTATATAGTATTTTGTTGTTATTATTATTATTTCTGCATATTCTTTTCGACTACTATTGAAAAATCACAAAGTTTAGTTAATCTCAGAAGGATTTTCCTAATTAATCGGTCTGTTTGACAATTTCTGGACCCTTCATTAATTTTAACAGTACTCTTGTCAAAATACCGCATTTTAGCGAATACAATACGTCATCGATTGTAAGACGCACAGTGGTATTTCAGTACTACTAACAGAAAAAAAGCATTGATTCTATGTAAGAATCTTAGAGCCCATGTAAACAATGTACACATGAGGATTGGACTTTCAGGCGCGTCAATTTAGGAATATTCAGGAAAATATACAGCTGGACGTGCAACATTGTTGACACATGTATCCAGATGTTTTTTTTTTTTGGTCACAAGTTTCAGATGTAATTAAGAGACAACAATGTTTCCAAGCTACTCGATACTTGTATCCGGCGATTAACGCCTGAACTGTACATGGCTTATGACACGTGTGATTTTGAGTCGCACTCCGTTTTAGAGATCTTTCTATTGAGAAAAGTGTCTTATAATTCATGAAATATGATAATTCAGATGCAGGTTGACAGCATGGAATAGCTTTCAGCCACATCGAGAAAATTGCAATCTGTTAAAAGTGTGAACAAATGTATCCAGAAGATATTGTATCTAGAAGCATTGTCCTAAAGACCAAGACTGCAGTATAAATCATATTAAAATAATAACTGAATTGCATGCTTGCAAATTAGTTACCAACCCAAAGTAAAAAACGGCCAACTGTACCACCGGGAAATACAAACAAGACCTGTCCTAAGCTAGTGAAGCTAGAATTAAAAACTGAAATAACGAGATGACAGAAGAAGTGCGGCCATGGTCGATGTAGAGGGTAGGAGCGATTCGATTCAAGAAAATCTTCAGTAATTTATGTTAGGCAATCAAACCCACAACTCCCATTGACGAGGCCATGATAGACAGCGATTGACGTGATGCCACTAATTAAAAAGCAATTAAAGTCACTGAAAACGAGTATTCGGGTGGAGTTTCAGATTCACAATGCGAAGGTTGCGTCACATGGCACGTGGACCTCCAATGCCGAGAATTTGAAGGTGCTTGATAAATTGTGTAGGAGAACAAATATTACAACTCCCATTAGTTAGTACTAACAAGCAAATGTTGGTTTTCCCTTTCACGAATGAAGGTTCTTGAATGGAGCATTAAAGGGCCACGCACGTATTATCACGAGGCCGTCATGAGGTTCCAGGGCACACTGGACAACTGCCACTTGCTGACGTTCCACATCTACATTTTGGCATCGTCTAGTTTGGAAAAAAAACCAGCAAGAACCATAGAGATATCACATAATGCTTCACTGAACAAGAAAGCCATGGTGTCCAAGATAGCCATTACAAAGAAGTAGTTTATCGATCCAATCTTGTTTCAGCAAACTATGCGGCTGTAGTACTAATCTGTACAGTCTAATAGCACAAAAAAATTGAAAAATTCGATTCCAACATCTACTTGGCGATGGACGAAACAATTCAGCATTGTTTTTTTAAATGCCAAAACTGTAAAAGGGAATAAATGCGTGCAAAATCACCATGAGCTTGTATCGCACGCAACCATTAGCGTTATTTACACGATTGTTGATATGGACCTCGAGAAGCAAAGCTTAATTAGCATTTGTTTAAAGTCTCGGGTGTGCCTGGTTTATACAGCGTATGTTAAATTACCAGGATTTGCTTGACAGTGACACGAAATTGAATCCGTAACCGAATGTCTAAGCAAGATGAAAAAACCCGCAACTGTTGTATATTTTTTAATGAATTATTGACGTCGTCCCAAAGTTTGTGAACAGGTGCAGAGACATTATGTTCCCCGCTCGTTAGTTCAAACAATAACAATGAGAAGTTTCAAGTTCCTTTGTTTGTATGAAATGTATACATTTTATCATAAGTCATTATGAGGAAACATGTATGGCAAGGTCCTGTGTTATACATTTCCAAAATGAACTATGCTATATAGACTGTAGTCTGTGACATATACTTCCTAAACTTAGGACAAATATGCATGCCATCATGAGTTCATGACTTATTATTACAGAATTCTCATTTATAGTTTTCTAAAAACGGACATTTATACTCATCGAAAGCATTTCGACAAACTTTTGTTTCAACATTAATAATAAACCACAAGGTAATAAAAAAAATTGAATCAGTTTTATATTTTTAAGTTTTAAAAAAATATGAAATAAACCGGAAGACTCAAATAGTTTCTCTACGATAAATATAACTGAAATTAAACATGAAATTCATATCTTTCATTCTAAACATGAAATAACTAAAACATCATGATTGATATGGACATAGTTTGTGATTTCTAAACTGTCATATTTGGTAATGAAGTTTGCAAATAGGAAAATGGAAATGTTATTCAAGCGACCTTTAAATTGCAAAATGATGCAAAGGATCTTATAAGCTTTATCTTCCCTTGACAATTTGGCATGGTTAACTTTACATAGCTTTTATCATAAGCCTTAGAGCGTTAAATGCAAACAATAAAAAAATAACATAAAAACGATTGATTTTGCATAGGCTGCCATGCCAATATTTACATGGAATTGCTTTCAGTTCGAATCTTTAGTTTTTTTCTGTATGATTTCCTGTCTTATGAATTTGATTTTTTCGTAAGCCTGAGCATCTGCCACTTTCTGATTACTTCCCAAGCGGAGTGTAGCTTGGAGAATAGCCAAATCAGGGCACATTGCCAGGTCCTGAATGGATCGTTTTTTCACCCCTTGTCTCTCGATGTCATTTTGATTTCATTCAAGTGTTGCTTTGAGGGGATTGCAATGAAAATGTTCATTTTGTTAGCTTGCTTGCAATTCTCTTGTATCCAACGAAAATCTTGGCATTCACTAGGGGGAAGCAATGCGAGAAAGCCCTAGCTACACATTCTGGCATCTTTAAGTCTTCCATTTGGCCAATTAATTTATTTAATTACAGTTGGGCACATTAAGTATTGCGCGCCAATTCCCGAATAGGCGTCACCCAGTACACAACTGCTTATTGTGATGGAAATTTTCCGATATTTTTGACGATATACCATTCAGTGCATCGCAGTTTATTCGCTGATAATGATACAATATTTATTTCTAAAGCGGGCCTGGATCCCATTGTGTGTAATTACTGCAGTTTTAATGGGGCAGCGCATTGTAGTGTCAACAATTTATGACAAGCAAGAGATACTCCTTGCCTGAATTTCCTAAGTAGAAAAAGTATCATTGATGCACCATTTACCAGATGAAATTTGGAGAAGACAAGAATATTGCATGGTGAGGGATTTTAAAACTAAAGACCTCTTAAACGCCATTGCACACTTGTTTATAAGATACTGACAAAGACAAATCCTAAACACTTCTTTGTACAGAACAATTGCTTGTGTACATTTCTATGGAATTGGTTACTTCAATTCAATTCAACTCAATACTATACAGTCAGCAAATAAATGTCATATGGTGGGGAGATGTCGTACCCACTCATTCCAGGAGAATGCTCCTACGTCAGTAGCGACTTAGACATCATTGTTAAATTGAGTTTTTACTAAATCTGAACTTTCGCCAGGAAGGCTATTCCATCGTCTAATCGCATTCAAAAAGAAGGACAATAGTAAGCATCTGTCTTGGCACGAAGCTCGGTCAAAGGATTTGAGTGATTATGTCTAACTTCTAACTTCTATAGTGGTCATAAGCGTTTGGGAAACAAGATGTGAATTACAAGAAAGATTAAAATGTTTGAATAACCCCATATATCCAATGTTGGTAATCGCCCTTAACATATCTGGCTGCCCTATGCTGGACCATCTCTATATCCTGAATATGAACCATCCTGTGAGGGTTCCAAATAGGAGCGCAATATTCCAACATTAAGCCAACCAGAGTTGCGAAGCCAGAGTTTCCTTCATTTTCCGCACATTCTCTTCATGGAATATATCCAGAAGTTTGTTGCCTGATTGAGACTGTCACTGACTGAGCGAGTCCAAATGTGTGAAAAATGTAATGATTGATGTACTTGTGTGAAATGTGGCGATTGGAGAACTAATGGTTGGATTTTTGTTTCATTGCAGGTCATAAAGAACTGGCGATTGATTTGTATAAAAAGGGCATTTCCGAATTGGAAAAAGGCATTGCAGTTGATATAGCAGGACGAGGTAATTTGGGAATAGAGTCCCAATCAAATCTCATTGGTCTAATCAGCATTGTTTAAACGACGTTAATTTTTTTTTTCAGGAGAAGTGTGGGAAAGAGCACAGCGTCTCCAAGTCAAAATGAAAGCCAATCTAGATATGGCCAGGGATAGACTGGATTTTTTAGGTAGTTTACATGTAGTACATGTCTTGCTTACAGTTTAAAATCAGTAGCCAGCATGTGCTGTTGTACCAGACTACCTGGGCTGAAATCCTTGCATGCTAGGCATTCTTATTTTCATTTCACTTTTTTTTTTCTTGTTTGCTTTCTCTTATTCTCTGTTCGGAATGCAGAGACTATTAATCAAATTCATCATCTTGGCGTGGATGTTGCTGGCAAAGTGGCTTCGCTTAACAACAACCACGCCGTTGTTAATAAAAACCACTTGCCCGGGGAGAAAAAGCATGTGATGACGTACAAGCATGGGCCAACTGCACGACCCCTTACCTTGCCTTTAAACCAGCCTCAGTCGACTGCTGGAGGAACGGGCTCCAGGACCACTAGTCGCATTTCGCCTTCCAGCCCTACAGCTGGCAAATTTCCAGATGGTAAGGCTTTGGGCCATCTGTCTTTTAAGATTGGTGTTCTTGCATTAAAAGTGTAATGTTGATTTTTACTGAGAGTACAATTGGAAGCTGTTGACCACTTCCCAGTTATGAAACACGGTGCCCTACTCGTACCAAGTACAGAAACAATTACAGTATTTTTTAAATCTGCACAAGTTAGAGAATCTGGATCACATGCAGACATAGTTCTGATTGTGATTGTACTACGTATTCGGCTCACTCGACATCTGTTAGAATGCTCTTTCATATGTCACCGCAATTCAAACAATCTCATACAACAGAATTGCTGCTTTTATCTAAAATGGTGAGATGGAATTAATGTCCCCGAATTCTTGACATTAAAAACATTTTTGGGAAAAAGCAGTTCCTGAGAATTTATGTGCATTCACAACATAACGTTAATGGTTAAATATGTCTTTTATAGTCCAATGAAAGTAATTGGCCCGTTTTTGCATTTAAATATGTGGATGTTACCAGAATTTGTTTCAGTAATAAGCTTGCATGGAAGCTAATCTGATATTTGTACGAGCATTGTTGTTAATAGCAATGAACAAATGGCGACATGAAAGAAAAGAAACCTTCGTTAAACCCGAGGGTGAAAACGAGCTACATTATATACCCATTAGTTACAAATAAAAATATGACTTACGTATGAATTTAGTACGAAAGTAAAATTATGAAGTAGATTATCGGCATACAAAACGAATGCCTCGTACAATAAAAATGCATCTACAAAACGCATCTCAGGTTTACTTGTAATTTTTAACATCAGTTAGCCCGATTTTACAACTACAACTGGATTATAATAGTTCCAAGAAACTACAAACAAATTAACAATATTACAAATGCAAATAAAAAGTGAAGCCAGGGAGCCATTCTTTCTCTAAGATGATTGCACAATTCTGCAGGATACAGGCGGCCTCTGTTCATTTTGCGCTTTTTTTACAAATTGCTTAGCATCTGGTAAGAAACTTGTGCCCATTCGCAAGTCCGGCACATCCCATGCCACGTGCAGCAAGAGCCACACTCTTCCCCGCATCGCTTCTCCCAGCTCCTCATCGTGCCATCGCCTATCAGTCGCCCACAAGTCAAAAGTGCCCATAACGCCGCCAGCCTACCGGCGACAAATCTCCCTCAATCCGCCCGGGATTGGCGGAGGTGGCGCTGCAGGGTCTTCTAAAGGGCGCCACTCACCAAAGGCGCCCAGCACGCCCAACAGGACACCAACCAGGAAGGTTTCGGGGCTGCGTAATGTCGATTCTAAACTTGCTCAAAACATTCTGGACGAAATAGTTGAAGGCGGCACCCCTGTCATCTGGGAAGATATAGGTTTAACCATTTTGTCAATCATTTCCCATCTGGCATTTTATTGAGTCCTTTCCATTTATGCATTACTTTCTTTTACAGCTGGTCAAGAAACTGCAAAGCAAGCTCTGCAGGAAATAGTTATTCTTCCTGCTCTGCGACCAGAGGTATGTCTTCGGAAGTTATTTATTATTATTATCAGCTTCTGGTTGCATAAATCAGTACTTAATGCCTGTTTACCTCACAGTTATTTACCGGATTACGGGCGCCTGCCAGAGGTTTGCTGCTTTTCGGTCCTCCTGGCAACGGAAAGACCATGCTAGCAAAAGCGGTGGCACATGAGTCGAATTCTACATTTTTCAATATCAGTGCCTCCACGCTAACATCCAAATTTGTAAGTTTTTTTTTTAACGTACTAACTTAAACTCGTGTAGCTGTGTGGCATTCTTATTTGGGTTTGATTTACAAAATGAATTATGTTTCAGGTTGGCGAGGGCGAGAAGATGGTCAGAGCTCTTTTTGCTGTTGCTAGGGAACTGCAACCCAGTATTGTGTTTATTGGTAAGCATTGTTCTTAATTTTCCGAGTGTCTTGCAAATTTCCCTTAAATTCACTAGAGAATCACCCCTGCTCGTAATAACATGAAAAACTTCTAATAACACAAAGTCACATCTGCATGACAGTATTTCCATCTATAGCGAAAACAGGAATTTTCATTACTTTCTACATTTTCTAAGTCAGCAAGTAACTTATGTGCAACATACATTGTTTACCTAGATGAAATTGACTCACTGCTTACGGAGAGGAAAGAAAATGAGCACGAAGCTAGTAGACGCTTAAAAACCGAATTCTTGGTGGAATTTGATGGCGTAAGTAAAGGACATAGTTTCGTTTTAATAGCATTCCATCTCTATCCATCGACAACCACGGGCTCGGCGCCTGTTGGCCTCCTGATGCCCAGTCAAGCTCGCGCAGCAGCATGACAGACGTTTAATCCGGTGTGATTTATTTCAGCTCCATGCTGACGCTGAGGAAAGAATCCTTGTGATGGGGGCAACCAATCGCCCTCACGAGCTCGATGAGGCTGCACTCAGGCGCTTTCCAAAACGCGTATACGTCATGCTACCTGACCAACTTACGAGGGTTACGCTATTGCAGAGGTTGCTTTCCAAGCATAACAACCCGCTGAGTAAGACACAGCTGGAAAAGCTGGCCAGGTTAACAGATGGATATTCTGGAAGCGATTTGACGGCTTTGGCTAAAGATGCGGCATTAGGACCAATTAGAGGTTAGTAGATTAGTCGCTCTAAACACTGGTTACATAGTCTTACTACCAAGTCCATGTTTTAAAAGTTGCTTTCAAATTACAGAATTAGATGCAGAGCAAGTGAAATGCATGAATCCAGATCAGGTAAGCTTGTTTTTGAGCTGTTTTACCTAAATTGCTCTTCTAACTTATTAGCTTTTATGTAATTGCATCCATGGCACGAGGGTATGGTGAGAAATAGAATGGAAGGAGCAGTTCCTATTGGTGAACAAAATTGCTGGAAATATTCTCGTCTTTCTCACATGTTATGGAGTTTCTCTATTGTTACGAGGCAATGTGAAGGGAATTATCAATTAATGTTACTTATTCCCCGATCGTTTTAGGTGCGGAACATTGGCTTCCAAGATTTCTCAGAGGCGCTGAAGCGAATCCGGCGTAGCGTGTCACCAACAACTTTGGACGCGTACGAGAAGTGGAACCGTTCATACGGAGATGTTTCCGTTTAGCACGAAGCCTAGCCGTGGCCTAAACGTGCACTTTTGTGATATTAACTCATTTGCCTGAATTTTCACTCACTTGCGCTGTCACATTCCCCTCCATTGCATTCACGTTTTCGTTTGCGATTGTTTTGTCATTCATATCTCGTACTTCGGACAATCTGCAAAGTGCAAAGCTTCATTGTTCACCCAGTGTTTGGTCCAATCGGAAACCGACTATAAATATATATAAATAAATATTTTTTTTTTTCCTTTTTCATTTGGAATACTGCCTTAACACTTGTTTATGCCTTTCGTGCTCTGCTCACATGTATTATGCAGGGTCGAGAGGCCCGAACCGACAATTTTGTACGAGTACAATTTTTCATTCGCCTATCATAGGACTGCTTTTTCACCCTTGAGGGTAACATTGTTGTGCATTGTTGCATGAAAAAAAAACGTCCTCATCCATCAGTTTACCAACATGAATGCAATAAGAGCTGCTAGTTTTACAAAATGTTTGCCCATTACCATCTTTAGCTTAGTAAGCAGGCAATTATGTATCATCCTATGGTCACAGCCCTTATTAATTAAAATCAACACAACGAAATGTTACCAAAACTGAGTCCAGACTGAGACCAGTTTTTCTACACGGAACTTTTCCTATGCCCCGAGACATCATTAACTAGCATATAGCATATGACCAAATTCAGAAACACTTTAATTAATGGAGCAATGGAACTATGAATTAAATTGTACACAGCATTTCTACAGATGCTGTGTTCTCTTATGGTTTGCTGCCCCAATTTAATTAATTAGTGACATCCGGATCTAAACACTTATGTGAATGCTACTGATTAAACCTTTAACATGGACAATTACACCATGTTTAGATACAATTAACCATTGATAGTCATTATTCGCTAGTGATAATGCATAGGATCGATCAGAAAAGGTAGTGTTATCTAGCAATCTAGTTTTCCCACATCGAGGAACCACCACCGGAATGGGCTTTCCCACTTGGCGATACTGACAATACTTAATTCTGGTCTTAGTCATATAAGGGAAGCTAGCTAGCTTAGCAGTGTTCTGCCAAATAGGGCAATCGCATATATTTGACGAATATCTCTGGTAAAAGTTGTGAGGAAGTGTACCATCATGTTAGTAATTAAGTTAGGGCATATTATAAAGTTTTTTTAAAAAAAAATTCAGTAGTATTCTTAGATTGGTTACATTGGGCACTCTCAAAATACATTAATTGAGATAATTTCAAAATGAGAGCTCTTGGAGGTAAAGTGTTGACAGTATAAAACTAACACTGAGACTAAATTTGGTGCCCCAGAACCATCGTTGTGGTTTAGCCACGGAAATAAAAACATATCAACTGGTGAACCCGATTAGATTATCCAGCCACACTATTAACTGATATACTATTAATAAGAAACATGTCACTCACCCTTACTTTAGTGTTGAGACATCAGACTGAAACTGCATCCTCGTTTTCTGAAATGTGGATCGCTGCTGTGCATTCATGATACATGTGGATGTGTGCCAAATCCCAACCGATAGCCATACTGTACAGATAGTCTAGTTTTAAACAAAAATGTTTTAAGTTCAGGAATCTGCATTTATGAACTTTATGTGTACAAGTACCTAGCATCAGGTGAACTTAGCTATTTGCAATATATCAATATACGTCTAAAGCAGGGCTTGAAACAAGTTCTTGGAAGAATTAAGTCTTATTACCGAATATTCTCAGCTTCAACTTTACAACCATGATTTTGTCGAGCCCTGCTCTAATGCATTCACCCATTCATTGGTGTTTTTTTTTTAGTTCCTAAAACTGATCGCATTTGTTACTCCAATTTTTTTCTCCTCCAACACAACTTGTTTTTTTAAAGTTAACATTTTGTTTTATAAAGTGTGATTATGTATATACAGTGCGTATAGGGGCGTTTAATTTATCTACAAAATTCCACTTTGCAGCCCTATTCTACTGCACATGTGGTATCCATACATGCATAGGCAGCTGAAATGCTCACAATCTCGCTACCATGGAACATTGGCCGGTACAAATACAGATCACGATAGTAGAAGTGCTTATCCAATTGACAGTCACACCGCCTGCTGATGCTCTTAGTGTATCAGTATCCAAGTATTGTTTCATCTGACTTCAGCAGGTGCCATCCTTGCTAGAATTTTAGTGCAGACAGTAGGCCAGTTGAATAAACACCTCCAAAGACACTATCAACGTTTCCATCAACCAATGTTACATGGCAGACTAAGTGCGAGCCTTTCAACTGCCTATGTATATTTGAATCCACACATGCACACGTAGAATCGCATATGACTGTCAACTGAAATTGGTAGATAACTTAGACGCTACCCTATATAGCCTTGAATTGAAATTGATCTAATTTCTATTAACATTATTTACTTTTTCTTGTGTAAAACAAAGACATCAGCAGAACGTAATGTAACGCGTTTTACGAAAAATGTTGAAATGTTATAATAAGTGGGAATGCTTGATTTCAGCATCTCTAAAAAGTCGAACAATGCTAAGCACCAGGTGATGCAGTATAATCTGAAACATCTGATACATAAATAACTTTAAACTGTATAAAGAAATATTATTGCAATTAATCATGGGAGGAGGCCCTTGAAATTTTAAGGGATGAGATTTAGAATCCTTGAAATATGATTGAATTTTTTCCAACAAACAGCCTGTGAACTTACCTTGTAAAAATGCATTACTTATTTTTGACCATGCTCAAGTCTTGTTTTAAGTTACAAAAGATATTTGCTACTTGGGCCCTTGTTTAAACTAGCAATTTGTTCTTGTCGATAACGAATCGCATGGCACAAACACTCAAAACTCCCTTATAAATTGTCTATGTAAATGTCAAAAGATTCTAAATGACAATACAAAAGAAATATTTGTAATGTTGAATTATTGAAATTACATTAATCATAAAAAGATGCCCTACAGCCGGCATATAAATATTTTCTTAAGACTTCTCCGTTACAAACCACACACATCTATGGCTAGCTGAAACACGCATTCCCACTTATTTGCTTTTGCGTATGTGATGTATTATATATTGTAGAAAACTATGCCATTGTTATATGATAGAAATGTATTTGAGATGTTAACAGATATGTGTAAAGTGCAGAAGGAAATTTTCAAATTTCTAATGTGTAAATACCAATTGCTTCCGTACTCATTCATACGTTTGTATTTCATTTGGGCTTAACAAAGCTTGTTGATATCTGAACTTGACTCGTCTGTTATTTTAAATTTAGTTTTGGTTTTGGTTTAAAGCCCTAAAAACATCTAAGGTCATAAAGGGCCTAAGTATTGGCGGGGATGGCCCCATACATATGCACCACCACAGCTTGTCTTAAATTTAGTAAAACCAGTAATGAGAATTTGCGAATCAACTTAAATTTCGTGCCTGATTAACACGCATTTATTCATGAGTAAAATAATGGCAATATTGGCAGAGGAACACAGTGCCAGAGCGAGAGCCCTTCCTTTGTACTACTCAGTTAATATCGTCCATGACTTTATATAGAAAATAAATTAGTTTTATTAGCATTTGTTGAAATGACATTGCCAAACGATGGCTAGAAACGTTCACTGCCTCGACCAGCAATGGCGCGCAATTTGCCATACACCTTCGAAGGCGGACTTCCTAATGAAATGAAAAGCCAAATTTTCAAAATGTGAAGATATTTCTTATGATTAAATGCATCGTTAAGAGGGCCGTTAAGCCCTTGACCTGCAAAGACTGAAAATTAAAAACCAACTCCTTATGTAAATAACACTTTTTACCAGTGAAGAAAGGTTTTATCCACTTTCCTTCTAAGATTCTAACCACTTTACACTTTAATTGATTATAAAGTAGACATTTTAAAGGTATTTAAGATCTCAGAAGTAAATTGGATAAAACTGTTCTACATAGTGTAGTAAGTGCTATTTATGTAATGAATTGCCCTTTTAATGTTTGACATTGTCAATCTTTGTGTCATTATAAGTTTAAGTACTTTTAAGCACCAAAACGTTGGTAGGAATCATGCATATACAAGCTCTTATCATCAAAAACAGATTAAACTGTTCAAATACAAATCTTTAACGGGTAAATAAAGCACATCTGTTTATCGACTAAACAATCACACAAAATTCTTGTTTTGGACACTGTTACTGCTAAAATTGCTAGCTAGTTTGTGCAAGCAAATCTGATTCCCATTAGCAAACATTTTCCAATTGGCAATAGAGCTTACGCATATTACGTAAAATACCAACAATACCATATGAACCGATCATATTGGTGGTAAGGATGATTTAATAAAAAAAAACCATAGCATGAAATCTCCACAAGTGCCAATAAGCATGTGGGATGGTTAAATCTACTTGAGTGATTATTTAGGAATTGCAGTTTACAATTACACAGGAAAATTGAAGATGCATCAAACTTAAGCTTCACAATTCAAGAAATAAATAAGATTTGTGTTTGAACAGTTGAATTTAAGCAGTTTCTATGCATGTGCATACCAGGACTTTCAGATTACCATCGTACAACATCCAAATACCAAGCACCCGTAATTTTTAAACTACCAAAAGCATTAATGCATGCACATGGAATGCTTGCTATTCAAGTCAATATCAACCATTTACTAAATGCTAGCGTACCACAACCCATTCGTTTTACGGAAAAATCATGAAGCACAGCACTACCAAGCATTGCTATTGTACTAAAGATTACATCAACTGTTTGCAAGCAGAACACTGAGCATGGAACAAGGAAAGAGGAAAGAAAAAAAAAAAAAAAAAAAAAAACGCCCAACATACCTAGTATTAAATGACAGATTGCTCTACGTGCGATCTGGATTTGTTGGTATGAGCCCAAGATGTGGATTTTGCTACAGAAGAAAAAAAAGCAAGAATAAATTAATCACGTCTAACGCGTTCATAACGAGGAAAAAAGGTATATTCAATTTTGGTTTAAAAAAAGTCAATCTCCTGGTCCATTTAACGCTAAGAAAATGTGCATATGGGACTCAGCTCATCTAGCAATTTTGATTATGGTTTGAGTTTTCGCAGTTTTGGTAAATTTTTAACTGCTTGTAAGACTAGAATGAGCACGGTTGTGGCCGATTTTTAGAGGAGCTATCACATGATTTGCCTGGAAACTACAGAGGAAATCAATCAAAGTAGCCAACTTGGGAATTGAACCCATCTCTCCCGATTAAAAGGCCAATAGCGTAACCACTGCCCCATTTGGTCATTTGGGCTTATAACACACACAAACATTGGTCATATATAAAGCAGTGTAATAGATGACTAACAGAACAACAACAAACCAAAGCTAAATACAACAAGCAAAAATTGCAAGACCAGAATGTTGCAATAATTTCGCGTAGATTTTCAAAATTCGCAAAAAAGATAGCGTACCTGTCAGCCAGAATGATGCGAGTCTTAGTCACATTTTCTATGGTGAATTTTGTCTTTCCTCCTTTGCCAGCTATTCTACCAATAGCGCGGGAAAGATGATCACCCTTAAGAGGCTTAACTGCAGAAAGAAAATAAAAAACGCCAAATTAGAATGTTAATTTTATGAAAACTGCATAATTTTCTAAAATAAAAAACATGATCGCCTTTTACCATCTTGAACTTCAAATGAATCAAGAAAAAGAGAGTCCAAACGAAGCAAAGCCAGAGAATCCTAGAAAACAAAGTGAACATATTGATTGATATAAGTGATGAAGCAGAAAAGACTATCATCAGTTATTTCTCCACAATGACACTTACATCAACATCAAAACCTAAAGTGAATGCACGGACAAAGTCGGCACCCTTTTGCAGAGAACCTTCTTCTTTGGTATCTTTGGATGTCTGAAACAAAAGGTAAAATTAGAGCATATCCAAAACCACATGAACATTTAAAAGCTTTGAGCAATTAAAATTACTTACTCTAAGTTCAACTGTCTTAGTCTTCAAATTGAAACGAATTTGCAATTGCAGATGCTCCACCACTGGGGTAAAAATTTTCAGCCAGTTTTCTTTTAATGGAGCAAACCGGTGTGGAGGAACAGGCACTTTTCTTACCTCCTTTTCTCCATCCTGCACAAAGATGTATTAAAATTAATGAACATGAACAAAACACAAAAGTCGAAGAATGTGTGCAATGGATATTTGAGATTTTTGTCATTTAATTTAAAAAAGATACACTTGTACAAAACATCTGAATTGGTGAAATGAGCTACAAACTACACAACATCCAGACATAATAACGCCCCACAATACATATATGGCCCTAAATAATGATTGCTTTAATTGCAATGAAATGGGATAACTATCTGAACAAGTAGATTTTTATTTAAATATAAATGGTACATCGTTTAATTTTATGAAAACGCAGACACATTCAGAGCATTCATTCAACATGCTGCAAGTTTAATATTGTAGTCATTCATGAAAACAACATTTTGTAGTGAAGTTTTTAACTTGACAAGCATTTTTAAAAAAAAAAAAACGACCAATCAAGAACAAACTTCTAATTATTCCTCCCAAAACCGGTTGGTCGTTTTTAATAGGCACACACTGACGATTAAATAATCTCTTCATAACCTATGTTACAGCATAGGATTCGGCAAAATCATGAGTGATTAAAACATCACTGTACCACACAATAATGCTGGCACCTACTAGTTGCAACTGTTTAATCACCCGCAGAATCGAACGCGTTGCAATTTTTTATTTGCAGGGATTAAAAAGTCAGCAGTGCACGAGGTTCCATTGAAACCAATGCGTTTAAATTTGGCGAGTAAATAGTTGCATGAACAAAACTGCCATTGCGCGCCTAACCTTAATATGGTAACTGCAGTTTAGAAACTATGAGATTTTTATGCTTGCTAATGCTGATGGATCATGCAATAATAACTTATAATTGACTAAGGAAGTGAACATTAGCTGAACTAATCGTTCAACATAGCAATTACTAACATTTTGGCTTGCCAAAATAAGGGTTGCAAGACTAGCCACCAAGAGCGGTTACAAAAATTAATGAATTCATGTTCTTTCCTGTTAATATTTGGCAATAAAAACATTTTGTCTAATAATTATTTCCACCATGAAGAGGTTCTAGAAGGTATACGTCTCTAGCAAGATTTCTTTACTTCATTCAAAAACTTTCGGCACAAATCTTTTAACTTCATTTAAACTTTTCCCACTTAGTTTGTTTGAAGTCAAATTTGGAAAACTGTTTTGTCGCACGAATTCACTGTGATTTTTACCAATATAAATGTCTATTTTCTAACCTTATGAGCACCTGAATAAGTCCGATATGCTGTGCTACTAATAGTTTTTGGTTGAATAATAACAGAATATACATATTTCCTCTGTAATTTCTTAATTTCTTTCATAAATATTATTTCAAAACTTAAGAAACAAAATTCAAACTGTGGACATTCTTCAAGAGATTAATAGCACATTTTTGCTAGATAGAAATTAAGAAAATAAAATCTTACTATAAATCTGCCTCGTTTCACTGGAGGAAAATGTGGCCTCGATGTTTCGACTTCAATCTCCATATTTGTCTCCTTTAGTTTTCGTTTCCGACTAGCATTTCGTCGCTTCACCTCTTGAAAGCCATCTGCATCACACTCAATTGGTTGCTTCTCCGTAACTACCCTCGCAGCTTCAGTATCTTTAAATGTCCGTTTTCGGGAGCCGATATCTTTTTTTCTTTTTGGAGATTCACTCCTGTCTGAGGCTTCTTTTCCTGCCATTGTCAGTTTCATGTTGACCTAAATGAAGAGAAAAAGGTTTCAACACACTGTTAGTCATGCATCTAAAGCAATACTCCAACATCTTGCCTCACTATATTTTTAGAACAGGTTAATGACTGAAAACTTCTAATCTTAGTACAGCCATTTTGGTTTCAACAAGTTTAAAGAAAACCAATGAATTTTGCATAATTTTAGCAGTAAAACTGAAATCTGCAAGTATGTACAAATTAAAGATTAATAGCCATTTCAGATTAAGTGCTTTTGTAATAAGAAGCCATGGTACTGACCAAAGAGCATCCACAAATGACAAGCTAAGACACGAAGTGATTTTCACTATAAAATATCGAAAAGGGTATAAAGTTCAAGGCCGAAGTCAAAGGTGGACAACCAGTTTCAAATTTTTTTTTGCCAAATAAAGAAAGAAATATAGACCACCAATAATTCTGCGCAACGACACACACGACTACTAATAAGTAAATAAAATTATGTCTACATTTTTTAACAGCGTTAAGTTTAGTTAAGAAGATTCATGTCGTAGTTTTTTTGGAAAGCCCTTAAAAAGTTTGTTAATAATTGAGCTTAAATACAGAGCTCCTTGTTATTGGATTTGTGACAGAATGTCAGACTGAAGCATAAATTCAACATACTAAAAATGCAGTGCCAAATCGGTGTAATACAAGTAGATAATCATTTCAGAAGACTGCTAGGACTTCATCTCAGCAATCTGATAATTATGCCATGACTAGCAAGATAAAACCTCAAAAGAAAACAAAACTTGTGGTGCTTTCATCAATTACTTGGTATGACACAGGCAACACTTTTCTTATGCTTGGCCACCTTCTGAATTTAACTCCAAAGAGGGCGGGATTATATGGTATAACCACTATTTTATCAATACAGCACGTTTCGGCACACTATGCAATCAGCATTTGCTCATACTTGCATGCTACGTTTATATCCACAATGTTGGATATTTCTGTTAACATCAATCATCAGAAAATGTAAAAAATAAGTTTAGCATTCAGGAAACTGGATTCAATTTAATCAACTGCCACAGCACTTTAAGTTTGATAATCAAAAGTTTCAGGAATAGCCCAATGCAGGAAACTTTGATCCATTTGTAAAAGGAAAATGTCTGCACATTTGCAACCTGGTATGATTAGTTAATTGGCAAAATAATGTGTGTTGTTGATGTGCATCGTTGACCTATTTCTATTTCTGCAACACGAGGGATAAGGGCCTACACGGGACCTCGGTTTAAACTCTCATCCAGAAGAGCAGCCACTTAAAAAATTTCGCGCATTCGTAAAAAAATCCCACCAAGAAGGGAAGCCCGCACATTAGGATGGATCGACAAGCGCGTAACCAAGCGCTTTATGCCAAGACGGATGCTTACTATTGGTCCTTTTATTGCATGCGATTAGACGATGGAATAGCCTACCTGGCGATTCTTAAGGCGCGTATACATATGCGAGCAAAACGCGAGCCGAGCGGTTCGCGAGATGTCTCTGAACAGCTCGCGAGCCGAGCGGTTCGCGAGATGTCTCTGAACAGCTCGCGAACCGTTCGCCTGAAAACAAATTTCCCCGAACTATCCCCGAGCAAAGCACGA